>CM077346.1:59209102-59511974 GCA_039655645.1 Ammopiptanthus mongolicus | reverse complement strand
ATCGATCTTGGTATCTTGGGAAGGATCGTCTGACGGCCATATATTGAGATGATGGTGTCCGAATTGGATGAAACTAGCATCTCATTAATGCTAATATCCATTTAAACAAGTTTCATGCAGACATCGAGTCCAAATTCGACCAGTAACAGGGTCAAAGAAGCATAATACGCTAAATCTTCAGAATGCTACGAGTTAAACAGACTTGTAATATTCAAAGCGGATACCCAAGCGCCTTATCTCATTTAAGAAGAGTCCAATGAAGCTAATCAAGCGTCTTCTCGAATGCAGAACATTATGATGGGTGGAGAAGTAATTTTGAATGAAGTATTAAAATATTCAATGTTCAAGCTTGACCAGAAAATGAGGTACCCTTTTTAATAAAGATTCGGAAGCATCAAGTACTGTAATATATGAATATAAAAGCTTCAGCAACTTAAATAGAAAAAAAGAAGAAAAGCATGAATAAAGACAAAAGTACAAAAGCGGCAACAGCAAAAACACTGAAGATTGAAGTCAAGCGTCTGCTGCCGATAATCAAGCATCCGAAACGTCGTATTTTGGGGTACGCTCGTCTTAATGAAGTGATCTTGGTTTTGTTAGAATGATAAGAGAAATACCTACATGTTTCCTGAAGAAGCCGAGATCTGTATCAATCTCTTCGAGTGAAATTCCTTCTTCAAGCTTGAGATGTGATACTGTTTGTGGCAATGAGAACACAACCGTACGCTGACACTTTCTTGAGCTTCGCGGGTTGAAAAGTATCGATCTTGGTATCTTTGGAAGGCTCAAAGAAATATCTGCAGCTCTCGTGAGGAGGCCAAGAAAGAAGTCGATCTCTATCTTTGTCAAAATGCATCCGAAAGTTGGTGACGTAATGTCGTTCCTGACTGTCATACCTTTGTATCGTCTGACAGCCATATATTGAGATGACGGTGTCCAAATTGGATGAAACTGGAATCTCATTCAAGCTAATATCCATATAAACAAGTTTCATAAAGACATCGAGTCCAAATTCGGCCAGTAATAGGGTCAAAGAAGCATAATACGCTAAATCTTCAGAATGCTACGAGTTAAACAGACTTATGAATGTTCAAAGCGGATAACCAAGCGCCTTAGCTCATTTAAGAAGAGTCCAGTGAAGCTAATCATGCATCTTCCCGGAATACAGAACATTATGATGGGTGGAGAAGTAATTTTGAATGAAGTATTAAGATATTCAACGTCCAAGCTTGACCAGAAAATGAGGTACCCTCTTCAATAAAGTTCGGAAGCATCAAGTACTGTAATTGAAGAATATAAAACCTTCGGCAACTCTAATAGAAGAAAGAGAAGAAAAGCATGAATAAAGACAAAAGTACAAAAGCGGCAACTGCAAAAACACTGAAGATTGAAGCCAAGCGTCTGCTGCCGATAATCAAGTGTCCGAAACTTCGTATTTTGAGGTACGCTCGTCTTAAAGAAGTGATCTTGGTTTTTTTAGAAAGATAAGAGAAATACCTACTTGTTTCCTGAAGAAGCCGAGATCTGTATCAATCTCTGTCGGAGTGAAATTCCTTCTTCAAGCTTGAGATGCGATACTGTGCGTGGCAATCAGAAAATGCAACCGTATGCTGACACTTTCTTGAGCTTTGCGTGTTGAAAAGTATCGATCTTGGTATCTTGGGAAGGATCAAAGAAATATCTGTAGCTCTCGTGAAGAGGCTAAGAACGAAATCGATCTCTATCTTTGTCAAAATGCATCCGTAAGTTGGTGACGTCATGCCGTTCCTGATTGTCATACCTTTATAGCGTCTGACGGCCATATATTGAGATGATGGTGTCCGAATTGGATGAAAATAGCATCTCATTAATGCTAATATCCATTTAAACAAGTTTCATGCAGACATCGAGTCCAAATTCGACCAGTAACAGGGTCAAAGAAGCATAATACGCTAAATCTTCAGAATGCTACGAGTTAAACAGACTTGTGAATATTCAAAGCGGATACCCAAGCGCCTTATCTCATTTAAGAAGAGTCCAATGAAGCTAATCAAGCGTCTTCTCGGAATGCAGAACATTATGATGGGTGGAGAAGTAATTTTGAATGAAGTATTAAAATATTCAATGTTCAAGCTTGACCAGAAAATGAGGTACCCTTTTTAATAAAGATCGGAAGCATCAAGTACTGTAATATATGAATATAAAAGCTTCAGCAACTTTAATAGAAGAAAAAGAAGAAAAGCATGAATAAAGACAAAAGTACAAAAGCGGCAACAGCAAAAACACTGAAGATTGAAGTCAAGCGTCTGCTGCCGATAATCAAGCATCCGAAACGTCGTATTTTGGGGTACGCTCGTCTTAATGAAGTGATCTTGGTTTTGTTAGAATGATAAGAGAAATACCTACATGTTTCCTGAAGAAGCCGAGATCTGTATCAATCTCTATCGGAGTGAAATTCCTTCTTCAAGCTTGAGATGTGATACTGTTTGTAGCAATCAGAACATGCAACCGTGCGCTGACACTTTCTTGAGCTTCGCGGGTTGAAAAGTATCGATCTTGGCATCTTTGGAAGGCTCAAAGAAATATCTGCAGCTCTCGTGAGGAGGCAAAGAAAGAAATCGAAATCTATCTTTGTCAAAATGCATCCGAAAATTGGTGACGTAATGTCGTTCCTGACTGTCATACCTTTGTAGCGTCTGACAGCCATATATTGAGATGATGGTGTCCAAATTGGATGAAACTGGAATCTCATTCAAGCTAATATCCATATAAACAAGTTTCATAAAGACATCGAGTCCAAATTCGGCCAGTAACAGGGTCAAAGAAGCATAATACGCTAAATCTTCAGAATGCTACGAGTTAAACAGACTTGTGAATGTTCAAAGCGGATAACCAAGCGCCTTAGCTCATTTAAGAAGAGTCCAGTGAAGCTAATCAAGCATCTTCTCGGAATACAGAACATTATGATGGGTGGAGAAGTAATTTTGAATGAAGTATTAAGATATTCAACGTCCAAGCTTGACCAGAAAATGAGGTACCCTCTTCAATAAAGTTCGGAAGCATCAAGTACTATAATTGAAGAATATAAAACTTTCAGCAACTCTAATAGAAGAAAGAGAAGAAAAGCATGAATAAAGACAAAAGTACAAAAGCGGCAACTGCAAAAACACTGAAGATTGAAGTCAAGCGTCTGCTGCTGATAATCAAGTGTCCGAAACGTCGTATTTTGAGGTACGCTGGTCTTAATGAAGAGATCTTGGTTTTTTTAAAAAGATAAGAGAAATACCTACATGTTTCCTGAACAAGCCGAGATCTGTATCAATCTCTGTCGGAGTGAAATTCCTTCTTCAAGCTTGAGATGTGATACTGTGCGTGGCAATCAGAAAATGCAACCGTATGCTAACAATTTCTTGAGCTTTGCGTGTTGAAAAGTATCGATCTTGGTATCTTGGGAAGGATCAAAGAAATGTCTGCAGCTCTCGTGAAGAGGCCAAGAACGAAATCGATCTCTATCTTTCTCAAAATGCATTTGTAAGTTGGTGACGTGATGCCGTTCCTGACTGTCATACCTTTGTAGCATCTGACGGCCATATATTGAGATGATGGTGTCCGAATTGGATGAAACTAGTATATGATTAAAGCTAATATCCATATAAACAAGTTTCATGCAGACATCGAGTCCAAATTCGACCAGTAACAGGGTCAAAGAAGCATAATACGCTAAATCTACAGAATGCTACGAGTTAAACAGACTTGTGAATGTTCAAAGCGGATACCCAAGCGGCTTAGTTCATTTAAGAAGAGTCCAATGAAGCTATTCAAGCGTCTTCTCGGAATACAGAACATTATGATTGGTGGAGAAGTAATTTTGAATGAAGTATTAAGATATTCAACGTCCAAGCTTGACCAGAAAATGAGGTACCCTCTTCAATAAAGTTCGGAAGCATCAAGTACTGTAATTTAAGAATAGAAAACCTTTAGCAACTCTAATAGAAGAAAGAGAAGAAAAGCATGAATAAAGACAAAGGTACAAAAGCGGCAACTGCAAAAACACTGAAGATTGAAGTCAAGCGTCTGCTGCCGATAATCAAGTGTTCGAAACTTCGTATTTTGAGGTACGCTCGTCTTAATGAAGTGATCTTGGTTTTTTAGAAAGATAAGAGAAATACCTACATGTTTCCTGAAGAAGCCGAGATCTGTATCAATCTCTGTCGGAGTGAAATTCCTTCTTCAAGCTTGAGATGTGATACTGTGCGTGGCAATCAGAACATGCAACCGTACGCTGACACTTTCTTGAGCTTTGCGAGTTGAAAAGTATCGATCTTGGTATCTTTGGAAGGATCAAAGAAATATCTGCAGCTCTCGGAGAAGAGGCCAAGAAAGAAATCGATCTCTATCTTTGTCAAAATGCATCCGAAAGTTGGTGACGTGATGCCGTTCCTGACTGTCATACCTTTGTAGCGTCTGACGGCCATATATTTAGATGATGTGTCCGAATTGGATGAAACTAGAATCTCATTCAAGCTAATATCCATATAAACAAGTTTCATGAAGACATCGAGTCCAAATTCGGCCAGTAACAGGGTCAAAGAAGCATAATACGCTAAATCTTCAGAATGCTACGAGTTAAACAGACTTGTGAATGTTCAAAGCGGATAACCAAGCGCCTTAGCTCATTTAAGAAGAGTCCAGTGAAGCTAATCAAGCATCTTCTCGGAATACAGAACATTATGATGGGTGGAGAAGTAATTTTGAATGAAGTATTAAAATATTCAACGTCCAAGCTTGACCAGAAAATGAGGTACCCTTTTAATAAAGTTCGGAAGCATCAAGTACTGTAATTAAGAATATAAAAGCTTCAGCAACTCTAATAAGAAAAAGAAAAGAAAAGCATGAATAAAGACAAAAGTACAAAAGCGGCAACTGCAAAACACTGAAGATTGAAGTCAAGCGTCTGCGCCATAATCAAGTGTCCGAAACGTCGTATTTTGAGGTACGCTCGTCTTAATGAAGTGATCTTGGTTTTTAAGAAAGATAAGAGAAATACCTACATGTTTCCTGAAGAAGCCGAGATCGGTATGAATCAATCTCTGTCGGAGTGAAATTCCTTCTTCAAGCTTGAGATGTGATACTGTTCGTGGCAATCAGAAAATGCAACCGTATGCTGACACTTTCTTGAGCTTTGCGTGTTGAAAAGTATCGATCTTGGTATCTTGGGAAGGATCAAAGAAATATCTGTAGCTCTCGTGAAGAGGCCAAGAACGAAATCGATCTCTATCTTTGTCAAAATGCATCCGTAAGATGGTGATGTGATGCCGTTCCTGACTGTCATAACTTTGTAGCGTCTGACGGCCATATATTGAGATGATGGTGTCCGAATTGGATGAAACTAGAATCTCATTAAGCTAATATCCATATAAACAAGTTTCATGCAGACATCGAGTCCAAATTCGACCAGTAACAGGGTCAAAGAAGCATAATACGCTAAATCTTCAGAATGCTACGAGTTAAACAGACTTGTGAAAGTTCAAAGCGGATACCCAAGCGCCTTAGCTCATTTAAGAAGAGTCCAGTGAAGCTAATCAAGCATCTTCTCGAAATACAGAACATTATGATGGGTGGAGAAGTAATTTTGAATGAAGTATTAAGATATTCAACGTCCAAGCTTGACCAAAAAATGAGGTACCCTTTTCAATAAAGTTCGGAAGCATCCAGTACTGTAATATAAGAATATAAAAGCTTCAGCAACTCTAATAGAGGAAAGAGAAGAAAAGCCTGAATAAAGACAAAAGTACAAAAGCGACAACAACAAAAACACTGAAGATTGAAGTCAACCGTCTGCTGCCGATAATCAAGCTTCCGAAACGTCGTATTTTGATGTACGCCGTCTTAATGAAGTGATCTTGGTTTTTAGAAAGATAAGAGAAATACCTACATGTTTCCTGAAGAAGCCGAGATCTGTATCAATCTCTATCGAAGTGAAATTCCTTCTTCAAGCTTGAGATGTGATACTGTTCGTGGCAATCAGAACATGCAACCGTAAGCTGACACTTTCTTGAGCTTTGCGACTTGAAAATTATCGATCTTGGTATCTTGGGAAGGATCAAAGAAATATCTGCAGCTCTCGTGAAGAGGCCAAGAACGAAATCGATCTCTATCTTTGTCAAAATGCATCCGTAAGTTGGTGACGTGATGCCGTTCCTGACTGTCATACCTTTGTAGCGTCTGATGCCATATATTGAGATGATGGTGTCCGAATTGGATGAAACTAGTATCTCATTAAAGCTAATATCCATATAAACAAGTTTCATGCAGACATCGAGTCCAAATTCGACCAGTAACAGGGTCAAAGAAGCATAATACGCTAAATCTATCAGAATGCTACGAGTTAAACAGACTTGTGAATGTTCAAAGCGGATAACCAAGCGCCTTAGCTCATTTAAGAAGAGTCCAGTGAAGCTAATCAAGCATCTTCTCGAATACAGAACATTATGATGGGTGGAGAAGTAATTTTGAATGAAGTATTAAGATATTCAACGTCCAAGCTTGACCAGAAAATGAGGTACCCTCTTCAATAAAGTTCGGAAGCATCAAGTACTGTATTTAAGAATATAAAACCTTAGCAACTCTAATAGAAGAAAGAGAAGAAAAGCATGAATAAAGACAAAAGTACAAAAGCGGCAACTGCAAAAACACTGAAGATTGAAGTCAAGCGTTGCTGCCGATAATCAAGTGTCCGAAACGTTTATTTTGAGGTACGCTCATCTAAATGAAGTGATCTTGGTTTTTTAGAAAGATAAGAGAAATACCTACATGTTTCCTGAAGAAGCCGAGATCTGTATCAATCTCTGTCGGAGTGAAATTCCTTCTTCAAGCTTGAGATGTGATACTGTGCGTGGCAATCAGAAAATGCAACCGTATGCTGACACTTTCTTGAGCTTTGCGTGTTGAAAAGTATCGATCTTGGTATCTTGGGAAGGATCAAAGAAATATCTGCAGCTCTCGTGAAGAGCCAAGAACGAAATCGATCTCTATCTTTGTCAAAATGCATCCGTAAGTTGGTGACGTGATGCCGTTCCTGACTGTCATACCTTTGTAGCATCTGGCGGCCATATATTTACATGATATGTGTCCGAATTGGATGAAACTAGAATCTCATTCAAGCTAATATCCATATAAACAAGTTTCATGAAGACATCGAGTCCAAATTCGGCCAGTAACAGGGTCAAAGAAGCATAATACGCTAAATCTTCAGAATGCTACGAGTTAAACAGACTTGTGAATGTTCACAGCGGATAACCAAGCGCCTTAGCTCATTTAAGAAGAGTCCAGTGAAGCTAATCAAGCATCTTCTCGGAATACAGAACATTATGATGGGTGGAGAAGTAATTTTGAATGAAGTATTAAGATATTCAACGTCCAAGCTTGACCAGAAAATGAGGTACCCTCTTCAATAAAGTTCGGAAGCATCAAGTACTGTAATTTAAGAATATAAAACCTTTAGCAACTCTAATAGAAGAAAGAGAAAAGCATGAATAAAGACAAAGGTACAAAAGCGGCAACTGCAAAAACACTGAAGATTGAAGTCAAGCGTCTGCTGCCGATAATCAAGTGTCCGAAACTTCGTATTTTGAGGTACGCTCGTCTTAATGAAGTGATCTTGGTTTTTTTAGAAAGATAAGAGAAATACCTACATGTTTCCTGAAGAAGCCGAGATCTGTATCAATCTCTGTCGGAGTGAAATTCCTTCTTCAAGCTTGAGATGTGATAATGTGCGTGGCAATCAGAACATGCAACCGTAAGCTGACACTTTCTTGAGCTTTGCGAGTTGAAAATTATCGATCTTAATATCTTGGGAAGGATCAAAGAAATATCTGCAGCTCTCGTGAAGAGGCCAAGAACAAAATCGATCTCTATCTTTGTCAAAATGCATCCGTAAGTTGGTGACGTGATGCCGTTCCTGACTGTCATACCTTTGTAGCATCTGGCGGCCATATATTTAGATGATGTGTGTCCGAATTGGATGAAACTAGAATCTCATTCAAGCTAATATCCATATAAACAAGTTTCATGAGACATCGAGTCCAAATTCGGCCAGTAACAGGGTCAAAGAAGCATAATACGCTAAATCTTCAGAATGCTACGAGTTAAACAGACTTGTGAATGTTCAAAGCGGATAACCAAGCGCCTTAGCTCATTTAAGAAGAGTCCAGTGAAGCTAATCAAGCATCTTCTCGGAGTACAGAACATTATGATGGGTGGAGAAGTAATTTTGAATGAAGTATTAAAATATTCAATGTTCAACCTTGACCAGAAAATGAGGTACCCTTTTTAATAAAGTTCGGAAGCATCAAGTACTGTAAAATATGAATATAAAAGCTTCAGTAACTCTAATATAAAAAGAAAAGAAAAGCATGAATAAAGACAAAAGTACGAAGGCGACAACAGCAAAAACACTGAAGATTGAAGTCAAGCGTCTGCTGCCGATAATCAAGCTTCCGAAACGTCGTATTTTGAGGTACGCTCGTCTTAATGAAGTGATCTTGGTTTTTATAAAGAAGATAAGAAAAATACCTACATGTTTCCTGAAGAAGCCGAGATCGGTATGAATCTCTATCGAAGTGAAATTCCTTCTTCAAGCTTGAGATGTGATACTGTTCGTGGCAATCAGAACATGCAACCGTAAGCTGACACTTTCTTGAGCTTTGCGAGTTGAAAATTATCGATCTTAATATCTTGGGAAGGATCAAAGAAATATCTGCAGCTCTCGTGAAGAGCCAAGAAAAAATCGATCTCTATCTTTGTCAAAATGCATCCGTAAGTTGGTGACGTGATGCCGTTCCTGACTGTCATAACTTTGTAGCGTCTGGCGGCCATATATTGAGATGATGGTTTCCTAATTGGATGAAACTGGAATCTCATTCAAGCTAATATCCATATAAACAAGTTTCATAAAGACATCGAGTCCAAATTCGGCCAGTAACAGGGTCAAAGAAGCATAATACGCTAAATCTTCAGAATGCTACGAGTTAAACAGACTTGTGAATGTTAAGCAAAGCGGATCCCAAGCGCCTTAGCTCATTTAAGAAGAGTCCAGTAAAGCTAATCAAGCATCTTCTCGGAATACAGAACATTATGATGGGTGGAGAAGTAATTTTGAATGAAGTATTAAGATATTCAACGTCCAAGCTTGACCAGAAAATGAGGTACCCTTTCAATAAAGTTCGGAGCATCAAGTACTGTAATATAAAGAATATAAAAGCTTCAGCAACTCTAATAGAAAAAGAAAAGAAAAGCATGAATAAAGACAAAAGTACAAAAGCGACAACAACAAAAACACTGAAGATCGAAGTCAAGCGTCTGCGGTCGATAATCAAGCTTCCGAAACGTCGTATTTTGATGTACGCCGGTCTTAATGAAGTGATCTTCATTTTATTAGAAAGATAAGAGAAATACCTACATGTTTCCTGAAGAAGCCGAGATCGGTATGAATCTCTATCGAAGTGAAATTCCTTCTTCAAGCTTGAGATGTGATACGGTTCGTGGCAATCAGAACATGCAACCGTAAGCTGACACTTTCTTGAGCTTTGCGACTTGAAAATTATCGATCTTGGTATCTTGGGAAGGATCAAAGAAATATCTACAGCTCTCCTGAAGAGGCCAAGAACGAAATCGATCTCTATCTTTGTCAAAATGCATTGTAAGTTGGTGACGTGATGCCGTTCCTGACTGTCATACCTTTGTAGCGTCTGATGCCATATATTGAGATGATGGTGTCCGAATTGGATGAAACTAGTATCTCATTAAAGCTAATATCCATATAAACAAGTTTCATGCAGACATCGAGTCCAAATTCGACCAGTAACAGGGTCAAAGAAGCATAATACGCTAAATCTATAGAATGCTACGAGTTAAACAGACTTGTGAATGTTCAAAGCGGATAACCAAGCGCCTTAGCTCATTTAAGAAGAGTCCAGTGAAGCTAATCAAGCATCTTCTCGGAATACAGAACATTATGATGGGTGGAGAAGTAATTTTGAATGAAGTATTAAGATATTCAACGTCCAAGCTTGACCAGAAAATGAGGTACCCTCTTCAATAAAGTTCGGAAGCATCAAGTACTGTAATTTAAGAATATAAAACCTTTAGCAACTCTAATAGAAGAAAGAGAAGAAAAGCATGAATAAAGACAAAGGTACAAAAGCGGCAACTGCAAAAACACTGAAGATTGAAGTCAAGCGTCCTGCTGCCGATAATCAAGTGTCCGAAACGTCGTATTTTGAGGTACGCTCATCTTAATGAAGTGATCTTGGTTTTTTTAGAAAGATAAGAGAAATACCTACATGTTTCCTGAAGAAGCCGAGATCTGTATCAATCTCTGTCGGAGTGAAATTCCTTCTTCAAGCTTGAGATGTGATACTGTTCGTGGCAATCAGAAATGCAACCGTATGCTGACACTTTCTTGAGCTTTGCGTGTTGAAAAGTATCGATCTTGGTATCTTGGGAAGGATCAAAGAAATATCTGCAGCTCTCGTGAAGAGGCCAAGAACAAAATCGATCTCTATCTTTGTCAAAATGCATCCGTAAGTTGGTGACGTGATGCCGTTCCTGACTGTCATACCTTTGTAGCATCTGGCGGCCATATATTTACATGATATGTGTCCGAATTGGATGAAACTAGAATCTCATTCAAGCTAATATCCATATAAACAAGTTTCATGAAGACATCGAGTCCAAATTCGGCCAGTAACAGGGTCAAAGAAGCATAATACGCTAAATCTTCAGAATGCTACGAGTTAAACAGACTTGTGAATGTTCAAAGCGGATACCCAAGCAGCTTAGCTCATTTAAGAAGAGTCCAGTGAAGCTAATCAAGCATCTTCTCGGAATACAGAACATTATGATGGGTGGAGAAGTAATTTTGAATGAAGTATTAAGATATTCAACGTCCAAGCTTGACCAGAAAATGAGGTACCCTTTTCAATAAAGTTCGGATGCATCAAGTACTGTAATATAAGAATATAAAAGCTTCAGCAACTCTAATATAAAAAGAAAAGAAAAGCATGAATAAAGACAAAAGTACAAAGGCGACAACAACAAAAACACTGAAGATCGAAGTCAAGCGTCTGCGGTCGATAATCAAGCTTCCGAAACGTCGTATTTTGAGGTACGCTCGTCTTAATGAAGTGATCTTCGTTTTATTAGAAAGATAAGAGAAATACCTACATGTTTCCTGAAGAAGCCGAGATCGGTATGAATCTCTATCGAAGTGAAATTCCTTCTTCAAGCTTGAGATGTGATACTGTTCGTGGCAATCAGAACATGCAACCGTACGCTGACACTTTCTTGAGCTTTGCGAGTTGAAAATTATCGATCTTAAAATCTTGGGAAGGATCAAAGAAATATCTGCAGCTCTCGTGAAGAGGCCAAGAACAAAATCGATCTCTATCTTTGTCAAAATGCATCCGTAAGATGGTGATGTGATGCCGTTCCTGACTGTCATACCTTTGTAGCGTCTGGCGGCCATATATTGATATGATGGTTTCCTAATTGGATGAAACTGGAATCTCATTCAAGCTAATATCCATATAAACAAGTTTCATAAAGACATCGAGTCCAAATTCGGCCAGTAACAGGGTCAAAGAAGCATAATACGCTAAATCTTCAGAATGCTACGAGTTAAACAGACTTGTGAATGTTCACAGCGGATAACCAAGCGCCTTAGCTCATTTAAGAAGAGTCCAGTGAAGCTAATCAAGCATCTTCTCGGAATACAGAACATTATGATGGGTGGAGAAGTAATTTTGAATGAAGTATTAAGATATTCAACGTCCAAGCTTGACCAGAAAATGAGGTACCCTTTTCAATAAAGTTCGGAAGCATCAAGTACTGTAATATAAGTATATAAAAGCTTCAGCAACTCTAATAGAAAAAGAAAAGAAAAGCATGAATAAAGACAAAAGTACAAAGGCGACAACAACAAAAACACTGAAGATCGAAGTCAAGCGTCTGCGGTCGATAATCAAGCTTCCGAAACGTCGTATTTTGATGTACGCCCGTCTTAATGAAGTGATCTTCATTTTATTAGAAAGATAAGAGAAATACCTACATGTTTCCTGAAGAAGCCGAGATCGGTATGAATCTCTATCGAAGTGAAATTCCTTCTTCAAGCTTGAGATGTGATACGGTTCGTGGCAATCAGAACATGCAACCGTAAGCTGACACTTTCTTGAGCTTTGCGGCTTGAAAATTATCGATCTTGGTATCTTGGGAAGGATCAAAGAAATATCTGCAGCTCTCCTGAAGAGGCCAAGAACGAAATCGATCTCTATCTTTGTCAAAATGCATTTGTAAGTTGGTGACGTGATGCCGTTCCTGACTGTCATACCTTTGTAGCGTCTGATGGCCATATATTGAGATGATGGTGTCCGAATTGGATGAAACTAGTATCTCATTAAAGCTAATATCCATATAAACAAGTTTCATGCAGACATCGAGTCCAAATTCGACCAGTAACAGGGTCAAAGAAGCATAATACGCTAAATCTATAGAATGCTACGAGTTAAACAGACTTGTGAATGTTCAAAGCGGATAACCAAGCGCCTTAGCTCATTTAAGAAGAGTCCAGTGAAGCTAATCAAGCATCTTCTCGGAATACAGAACATTATGATGGGTGGAGAAGTAATTTTGAATGAAGTATTAAGATATTCAACGTCCAAGCTTGACCAGAAAATAAGGTACCCTCTTCAATAAAGTTCGGAAGCATCAAGTACTGCAATTTAAGAATATAAAACCTTTAGCAACTCTAATAGAAGAAAGAGAAGAAAAGCATGAATAAAGACAAAAGTACAAAAGCGGCAACTGCAAAAACACTGAAGATTGAAATCAAGCGTTTGCTGCCGATAATCAAGTGTCCGAAACGTCGTATTTTGAGGTACGCTCATCTTAATGAAGTGATCTTGGCTTTTTTAGAAAGATAAGAGAAATACCTACATGTTTCCTGAAGAAGCCGAGATCTGTATCAATCTCTGTCGGAGTGAAATTCCTTCTTCAAGCTTGAGATGTGATACTGTACGTGGCAATCAGAAAATGCAACCGTATGCTGACACTTTCTTGAGCTTTGCGTGTTGAAAAGTATCGATCTTGGTATCTTGGGAAGGATCAAAGAAATATCTGCAGCTCTCGTGAAGAGGCCAAGAACAAAATCGATCTCTATCTTTGTCAAAATGCATCCGTAAGTTGGTGACGTGATGCCGTTCCTGACTGTCATACCTTTGTAGCGTCTGGCGGCCATATATTTACATGTTATGTGTCCGAATTGGATGAAACTAGAATCTCATTCAAGCTAATATCCATATAAACAAGTTTCATGAAGACATCGAGTCCAAATTCGGCCAGTAACAGGGTCAAAGAAGCATAATACGCTAAATCTTCAGAATGCTACGAGTCAAACAGACTTTTGAATGTTCAAAGCGGATACCCAAGCGGCTTAGCTCATTTAAGAAGAGTCCAGTGAAGCTAATCAAGCGTCTTCTCGAAATACAGAACATTATGATGGGTGGAGAAGTAATTTTGAATGAAGTATCAAGATATTCAATGTTCAAGCTTAACCAGAAAATGAGGTACCCTTTTTAATCAAGTTCGGAAGCATCAAGTAATGTAATATAAGAATATAAAAGCTTCAGCAACTCCAATCAAAGAAAAAGACGAAAAGCATGAATAAAGACAAAAGTACAATAGCGGCAACAGCAAAAACACTGAAGATTGAAGTCAAGCATCTGCTGTCGATAATCAAGCGTCCGAAACGTCGTATTTTGGGGTACGCTCGTCTTAATGAAGTGATCTTGGTTTTGTTAGAAAGATAAGAGAAATACCTACATGTTTCATGAAGAAACCGAGATCTGTATCAATCTCTATTGGAGTTAAATTCCTTCTCCAAGCTTGAGATGTGATACTGTTCGTGGCAATCAGAACATGCAACCGTACGCTGACACTTTCTTGAGCTTCGCAGGTTGAAAAGTATCGATCTTGGTATCTTGGGAAGGATCAAAGAAATATCTGCAGCTCTCGTGAAGAGGCCAAGAACAAAATCGATCTCTATCTTTGTCAAAATGCATCCGTAAGTTAGTGATGTGATGCCGTTCCTGACTGTCATACCTTTGTAGCGTCTGGCGGCCATATATTGAGATGATGGTTTCCTAATTGGATGAAACTGGAATCTCATTCAAGCTAATATCCATATAAACAAGTTTCATAAAGACATCGAGTCCAAGTTCGGCCAGTAACAGGGTCAAAGAAGCATAATACGCTAAATCTTCAGAATGCTACGAGTTAAACAGACTTGTGAATGTTCAAAGCGGATACCCAAGCGCCTTAGCTCATTTAAGAAGAGTCCAGTGAAGCTAATCAAGCATCTTCTCGGAATACAGAACATTATGATGGGTGGAGAAGTAATTTTGAATGAAGTATTAAGATATTCAACGTCCAAGCTTGACCAGAAAATGAGGTACCCTTTTCAATAAAGTTCGGAAGCATCAAGTACTGTAATATAAGTATATAAAAGCCTCAGCAACTCTAATATAAAAAGAAAAGAAAAGCATGAATAAAGACAAAAGTACAAAGGCGACAACAACAAAAACACTGAAGATCGAAGTCAAGCGTCTGCAGTCGATAATCAAGCTTCCGAAACGTCGTATTTTGAGGTACGCTCGTCTTAATGAAGTGATCTTCGTTTTATTAGAAAGATAAGAGAAATACCTACATGTTTCCTGAAGAAGCCGAGATCGGTATGAATCTCTATCGAAGTGAAATTCCTTCTTCAAGCTTGAGATGTGATACTGTTCGTGGCAATCAGAACATGCAACCGTAAGCTGACACTTTCTTGAGCTTTGCGAGTTGAAAATTATCGATCTTAATATCTTGGGAAGGATAAAAGAAATATCTGCAGCTCTCGTGAAGAGGCCAAGAACAAAATCGATCTCTATCTTTGTCAAAATGCATCCGTAAGTTGGTGACGTCATACCGTTCCTGACAGTCCTACCTTTGTAGTGTCTAACGGCCATATATTGAGATGGTGGTGTCCGAGTTGGATGAAACTAGTATCTCATTAAAGCTAATATCCATATAAACAAGTTTCATGCAGACATCGAGTCCAAATTCGACCAGTAACAGGGTCAAAGAAGCATAATACGCTAAATCTACTGAATGCTACGAGTTAAACAGACTTGTGAATGTTCAAAGCGGATACCCAAGCGCCTTAGCTCATTTAAGAAGAGTCCAGTGAAGCTAATCAAGCATCTTCTCGGAATACAGAACATTATGATGGGTGGAGAAGTAATTTTGAATGAAGTATTAAGATATTCAACGTCCAAGCTTGACCAGAAAATGAGGTACCCTTTTCAATAAAGTTCGGAAGCATCAAGTACTGTAATATAAGTATATAAAAGCCTCAGCAACTCTAATATAAAAAGAAAAGAAAAGCATGAATAAAGACAAAAGTACAAAGGCGACAACAACAAAAACACTGAAGATCGAAGTCAAGCGTCTGCAGTCGATAATCAAGCTTCCGAAACGTCGTATTTTGAGGTACGCTCGTCTTAATGAAGTGATCTTCGTTTTATTAGAAAGATAAGAGAAATACCTACATGTTTCCTGAAGAATCCGAGATCGGTATGAATCTCTATCGAAGTGAAATTCCTTCTTCAAGCTTGAGATGTGATACTGTTCGTGGCAATCAGAACATGCAACCGTACGCTGACACTTTCTTGAGCTTTGCGAGTTGAAAATTATCGATCTTAAAATCTTGGGAAGGATCAAAGAAATATCTGCAGCTCTCGTGAAGAGGCCAAGAACAAAATCGATCTCTATCTTTGTCAAAATGCATCCGTAAGATGGTGATGTGATGCCGTTCCTGACTGTCATAACTTTGTAGCGTCTGGCGGCCATATATTGAGATGATGGTTTCCTAATTGGATGAAACTGGAATCTCATTCAAGCTAATATCCATATAAACAAGTTTCATAAAGACATCGAGTCCAAGTTCGGCCAGTAACAGGGTCAAAGAAGCATAATACGCTAAATCTTCAGAATGCTACGAGTTAAACAGACTTGTGAATGTTCAAAGCGGATCCCCAAGCGCCTTAGCTCATTTAAGAAGAGTCCAGTAAAGCTAATCAAGCATCTTCTCGGAATACAGAACATTATGATGGGTGGAGAAGTAATTTTGAATGAAGTATTAAGATATTCAACGTCCAAGCTTGACCAGAAAATGAGGTACCCTTTTCAATAAAGTTCGGAAGCATCAAGTACTGTAATATAAGTATATAAAAGCTTCAGCAACTCTAATATAAAAAGAAAAGAAAAGCATGAATAAAGACAAAAGTACAAAGGTGACAACAACAAAAACACTGAAGATCGAAGTCAAGCGTCTGCGGTCGATAATCAAGCTTCCGAAACGTCGTATTTTGAGGTACGCTCGTCTTAATGAAGTGATCTTCGTTTTATTAGAAAGATAAGAGAAATACCTACATGTTTCCTGAAGAAGCCGAGATCGGTATGAATCTCTATCGAAGTGAAATTCCTTCTTCAAGCTTGAGATGTGATATTGTTCGTGGCAATCAGAACATGCAACCGTAAGCTGACACTTTCTTGAGCTTTGCGAGTTGAAAATTATCGATCTTGGTATCTTGGGAAGGATCAAAGAAATATCTGCAGCTCTCGTGAAGAGGCCAAGAACAAAATCGATCTCTATCTTTGTCAAAATGCATCCGTAAGTTGGTGACGTCATGCCGTTCCTGACAGTCCTACCTTTGTAGTGTCTAACGGCCATATATTGAGATGGTGGTGTCCGAATTGGCTGAAACTAGTATCTCATTAAAGCTAATATCCATATAAACAAGTTTCATGCAGACATCGAGTCCAAATTCGAGCAGTAACAGGGTCAAAGAAGCATAATACGCTAAATCTACTGAATGCTACGAGTTAAACAGACTTGTGAATGTTCAAAGCGGATACCCAAGCGGCTTAGCTCATTTAAGAAGAGTCCAGTGAAGCTAATCAAGCGTCTTCTCGGAATACAGAACATTATGATGGGTGGAGAAGTAATTTTGAATGAAGTATTAAGATATTCAATGTTCAAGCTTGACCGGAAAATGAGGTACCATTTTTAATCAAGTTCGGAAGCATCAAGTAATGTAATATAAGAATATAAAAGCTTCAGCAACTCCAACCAAAGAAAAAGACGAAAAGCATGAATAAAGACAAAAGTACAATAGCGGCAACAGCAAAAACACTGAAGATTGAAGTCAAGCATCTGCTGTCGATAATCAAGCGTCCGAAACGTCGTATTTTGGGGTACGCTCGTCTTAATGAAGTGATCTTGGTTTTGTTAGAAAGATAAGAGAAATACCTACATGTTTCCTGAAGAAACCGAGATCTGTATCAATCTCTATCGGAGTTAAATTCCTTCTTCAAGCTTGAGATGTGATACGTGCGTGGCAATCAGAAAATGCAACCGTATGCTGACACTTTCTTGAGCTTTGCGTGTTGAAAAGTATCGATCTTGGTATCTTGGGAAGGATCAAAGAAATATCTGCAGCTCTCGTGAAGAGGCCAAGAACAAAATCGATCTCTATCATTGTCAAAATGAATCCGTAAGTTGGTGACGTCATACCGTTCCTGACAGTCCTACCTTTGTAGTGTCTGACGCTCATATATTGAGATGGTGGTGTCCGAACTGGATGAAACTAGTATCTCATTAATGCTAATATCCATATAAACAAGTTTCATGCAGACATCGAGTCCAAATTCGACCAGTAACAGGGTCAAAGAAGCATAATACGCTAAATCTACTGAATGCTACGAGTTAAACAGACTTGTGAATGTTCAAAGCGGATACCCAAGCGGCTTAGCTCATTTAAGAAGAGTCCAATGAATCTAAGCAGGCATCTTCTCGGAATACAGAACATTAAGATGGGTGGAGAAGTAATTTTGAATGAAGTATTAAGCTATTCAACGTCCAAGCTTGACCAGAAAATGAGGTACCCTTTTCAATAAAGTTCGGAAGCATCAAGTACTGTAATATAAGTATATAAAAGCTTCAGCAACTCTAATAGAAAAATAAAAGAAAAGCACGAATAAAGACAAAAGTACAAAGGCGGCAACTGCAAAAACACTGAAGATTGAAGTCAAGCGTCTGCTGCCGATAATCAAGTGTCCGAAACTTCGTATTTTGAGAAGTATCGATCTTGGTTTTTTTAGAAAGATAAGAGAAATACCTACATGTTTCCTGAAGAAGCCGAGATCTGTATGAATCTCTATCGGAGTGAAATTCCTTCTTCAAGCTTGAGATGTGATACTGTGCGTGGCAATCAGAAAATGCAACCGTATGCTGACACTTTCTTGAGCTTTGCGTGTTGAAAAGTATCGATCTTGGTATCTTGGGAAGGATCAAAGAAATATCTGCAGCTCTCGTGAAGAGGCCAAGAACAAAATCGATCTCTATCTTTGTCAAAATGCATCCGTAAGTTGGTGATGTGATGCCGCTCCTGACTGTCATACCTTTGTAGCGTTTGGCGGCCATATATTGAGATGATGGTTTCCTAATTGGATGAAACTGGAATCTCATTCAAGTTAATATCCATATAAACAAGTTTCATAAAGACATCGAGTCCAAATTCGGCCAGTAACAGGGTCAAAGAAGCATAATACGCTAAATCTTCAGAATGCTACGAGTTAAACAGACTTGTGAATGTTCAAAGCGGATCCCCAAGCGCCTTAGCTCATTTAAGAAGAGTCCAGTAAAGCCAATCAAGCATCTTCTCGGAATACAGAACATTATGATGGGTGGAGAAGTAATTTTGAATGAAGTATTAAGATATTCAACGTCCAAGCTTGACCAGAAAATGAGGTACCCTTTTCAATAAAGTTCGGAAGCATCAAGTACTGTAATATAAGTATATAAAAGCTTCAGCAACTCTAATATAAAAAGAAAAGAAAAGCATGAATAAAGACAAAAGTACAAAGGTGACAACAACAAAAACACTGAAGATCGAAGTCAAGCGTCTGCGGTCGATAATCAAGCTTCCGAAACGTCGTATTTTGAGGTACGCTCGTCTTAATGAAGTGATCTTCGTTTTATTAGAAAGATAAGAGAAATACCTACATGTTTCCTGAAGAAGCCGAGATCGGTATGAATCTCTATCGAAGTGAAATTCCTTCTTCAAGCTTGAGATGTGATATTGTTCGTGGCAATCAGAACATGCAACCGTAAGCTGACACTTTCTTGAGCTTTGCGAGTTGAAAATTATCGATCTTGGTATCTTGGGAAGGATCAAAGAAATATCTGCAGCTCTCGTGAAGAGGCCAAGAACAAAATCGATCTCTATCTTTGTCAAAATGCATCCGTAAGTTGGTGACGTCATACCGTTGCTGACAGTCCTACCTTTGTAGTGTCTAACGGCCATATATTGAGATGGTGGTGTCCGAATTGGCTGAAACTAGTATCTCATTAAAGCTAATATCCATATAAACAAGTTTCATGCAGACATCGAGTCCAAATTCGAGCAGTAACAGGGTCAAAGAAGCATAATACGCTAAATCTACTGAATGCTACGAGTTAAACAGACTTGTGAATGTTCAAAGCGGATACCCAAGCGGCTTAGCTCATTTAAGAAGAGTCCAGTGAAGCTAATCAAGCGTCTTCTCGGAATACAGAACATTATGATGGGTGGAGAAGTAATTTTGAATGAAGTATTAAGATATTCAATGTTCAAGCTTGACCGGAAAATGAGGTACCATTTTTAATCAAGTTCGGAAGCATCAAGTAATGTAATATAAGAATATAAAAGCTTCAGCAACTCCAACCAAAGAAAAAGACGAAAAGCATGAATAAAGACAAAAGTACAATAGCGGCAACAGCAAAAACACTGAAGATTGAAGTCAAGCATCTGCTGTCGATAATCAAGCGTCCGAAACGTCGTATTTTGGGGTACGCTCGTCTTAATGAAGTGATCTTGGTTTTGTTAGAAAGATAAGAGAAATACCTACATGTTTCCTGAAGAAACCGAGATCTGTATCAATCTCTATCGGAGTTAAATTCCTTCTTCAAGCTTGAGATGTGATACCGTGCGTGGCAATCAGAAAATGCAACCGTATGCTGACACTTTCTTGAGCTTTGCGTGTTGAAAAGTATCGATCTTGGTATCTTGGGAAGGATCAAAGAAATATCTGCAGCTCTCGTGAAGAGGCCAAGAACAAAATCGATCTCTATCTTTGTCAAAATGAATCCGTAAGTTGGTGACGTCATACCGTTCCTGACAGTCCTACCTTTGTAGTGTCTGACGTCCATATATTGAGATGGTGGTGTCCGAACTGGATGAAACTAGTATCTCATTAATGCTAATATCCATATAAACAAGTTTCATGCAGACATCGAGTCCAAATTCGACCAGTAACAGGGTCAAAGAAGCATAATACGCTAAATCTACTGAATGCTACGAGTTAAACAGACTTGTGAATGTTCAAAGCGGATACCCAAGCGGCTTTGCTCATTTAAGAAGAGTCCAGTGAAGCTAATCAAGCGTCTTCTCGGAATACAGAACATTATGATGGGTGGAGAAGTAATTTTGAATGAAGTATTAAGATATTCAATGTTCAAGCTTGACCGGAAAATGAGGTACCCTTTTTAATCAAGTTCGGATGCATCAAGTAATGTAATATAAGAATATAAAAGCTTCAGCAACGCTAATAGAAGAAAGAGAAGAAAAGCAAGAATAAAGACAAAAGTACAAAAGCGGCAACTGCAAAAACACTGAAGATTGAAGTCAAGCGTCTGCTGCCGATAATCAAGTGTCCGAAACGTCGTATTTTGAGGTACGCTTGTCTTAATGAAGTGATCTTGGTTTTTTTAGAAAGATAAGAGAAATACCTACATGTTTCCTGAAGAAACCGAGATCTGTATCAATCTCTATCGGAGTTAAATTCCTTCTTCAAGCTTGAGATGTGATACTGTTCGTGGCAATCAGAACATGCAACCGTATGCTGACCTTTTCTTGAGCTTGGCGTGTTCAAAAGTATCGATCTTGGTATCTTTGGAAGGATCAAAGAAATATCTATAGCTCTCGTGAAGAGGCCAAGAACGAAATCGATCTCTATCTTTGTCAAAATGCATCCGTAATTTGGTGACGTCATACCGTTCCTGACAGTGCTACCTTTGTAGCGTCTGACGGCCATATATTGAGATGGTGGTGTCCGAATTGGATCAAACTAGTATCTCATTAAAGCTAATATCCATATAAACAAGTTTCATGCAGACATCGAGTCCAAATTCGACCAGTAACAGGGTTAAAGAAGCATAATACGCTAAATCTACTGAATGCTACGAGTTAAACAGACTTGTGAATGTTCAAAGCGGATACCCAAGCTGCTTAGCTCATTTAAGAAGAGTCCAATGAAGCTAAGCAAGCATCTTCTCGGAATACAGAACATTAAGATGCGTGGAGAAGTAATTTTGAATGAAGTATTAAGATATTCAACGTCCAAGCTTGACCAGAAAATGAGGTACCCTTTTCAATAAAGTTCGGAAGCATCAAGTACTGTAATATAAGTATATAAAAGCTTCAGCAACTCTAATAGAAAAATAAAAGAAAAGCATGAATAAAGACAAAAGTACAAATGCGGCAACTGCAAAAACACTGAAGATTGAAGTCAAGCGTCTGCTGTCGGTAATCAAGTGTCCGAAACTTCGTATTTTGAGGTACGCTCGTCTTAATGAAGTAATCTTGGTTTTTTTAGAAAGATAAGAGAAATACCTACATGTTTCCTGAAGAAGCCGAGATCTGTATCAATCTCTGTCGGAGTGAAATTCCTTCTTCAAGCTTGAGATGTGATACTGTGCGTGGCAATTAGAAAATGCAACCGTATGCTGACACTTTCTTGAGCTTTGCGTGTTGAAAAGTATCGATCTTGGTATCTTGGGAAGGATCAAAGAAATATCTGCAGCTCTCGTGAAGAGGCCAAGAACAAAATCGATCTCTATCTTTGTCAAAATGCATCCGTAAGTTGGTGATGTGATGCCATTCCTGACTGTCATACCTTTGTAGCGTCTGGCGGCCATATATTGAGATGATGGTTTCCTAATTGGATGAAACTGGTATCTCATTCAAGCTAATATCCATATAAACAAGTTTCATAAAGACATCGAGTTCAAATTCGGCCAGTAACAGGGTCAAAGAAACATAATACGCTAAATCTACTGAATGCTACGAGTTAAACAGACTTGTGAATGTTCAAAGCGGATACCCAAGCGGCTTTGCTCATTTAAGAAGAGTCCAGTGAAGCTAATCAAGCGTCTTCTCGGAATACAGAACATTATGATGGGTGGAGAAGTAATTTTGAATGAAGTATTAAGATATTCAATGTTCAAGCTTGACCGGAAAATGAGGTACCCTTTTTAATCAAGTTCGGATGCATCAAGTAATGTAATATAAGAATATAAAAGCTTCAGCAACGCTAATAGAAGAAAGAGAAGAAAAGCAAGAATAAAGACAAAAGTACAAAAGCGGCAACTGCAAAAACACTGAAGATTGAAGTCAAGCGTCTGCTGCCGATAATCAAGTGTCCGAAACGTCGTATTTTGAGGTACGCTCGTCTTAATGAAGTGATCTTGGTTTTTTTAGAAAGATAAGAGAAATACCTACATATTTCCTAAAGAAACCGAGATCTGTATCAATCTCTATCGGAGTTAAATTCCTTCTTCAAGCTTGAGATGTGATACTGTTCGTGGCAATCAGAACATGCAACCGTATCCTGACCTTTTCTTGGGCTTGGCGTGTTCAAAAGTATCGATCTTGGTATCTTTGGAAGGATCAAAGAAATATCTATAGCTCTCGTGAAGAGGCCAAGAACGAAATCGATCTCTATCTTTGTCAAAATGCATCCGTAATTTGGTGACGTCATACCGTTCCTGACAGTGCTACCTTTGTAGCGTCTGACGGCCATATATTGAGATGGTGGTGTCCGAATTGGATCAAACTAGTATCTCATTAAAGCTAATATCCATATAAACAAGTTTCATGCAGACATCGAGTCCAAATTCGACCAGTAACAGGGTTAAAGAAGCATAATACGCTAAATCTACTGAATGCTACGAGTTAAACAGACTTGTGAATGTTCAAAGCGGATACCCAAGCTGCTTAGCTCATTTAAGAAGAGTCCAATGAAGCTAAGCAAGCATCTTCTCGGAATACAGAACATTAAGATGCGTGGAAAAGTAATTTTGAATGAAGTATTAAGATATTCAACGTCCAAGCTTGACCAGAAAATGAGGTACCCTTTTCAATAAAGTTCGAAAGCATCAAGTACTGTAATATAAGTATATAAAAGCTTCAGCAACTCTAATAGAAAAATAAAAGAAAAGCATGAATAAAGACAAAAGTACAAATGCGGCAACTGCAAAAACACTGAAGATTGAAGTCAAGCGTCTGCTGTCGGTAATCAAGTGTCCGAAACTTCGTATTTGGAGGTACGCTCGTCTTAATGAAGTAATCTTGGTTTTTTTAGAAAGATAAGAGAATTACCTACATGTTTCCTGAAGAAGCCGAGATCTGTATCAATCTCTGTCGGAGTGAAATTCCTTCTTCAAGCTTGAGATGTGATACTGTGCGTGGCAATTAGAAAATGCAACCGTATGCTGACACTTTCTTGAGCTTTGCGTGTTGAAAAGTATCGATCTTGGTATCTTGGGAAGGATCAAAGAAATATCTGCAGCTCTCGTGAAGAGGCCAAGAACAAAATCGATCTCTATCTTTGTCAAAATGCATCCGTAAGTTGGTGATGTGATGCCGTTCCTGACTGTCATACCTTTGTAGCGTCTGGCAGCCATATATTGAGATGATGGTTTCCTAATTGGATGAAACTGGTATCTCATTCAAGCTAATATCCATATAAACAAGTTTCATAAAGACATCGAGTTCAAATTCGGCCAGTAACAGGGTCAAAGAAACATAATACGCTAAATCTACTGAATGCTACGAGTTAAACAGACTTGTGAATGTTCAAAGCGGATACCCAAGCGGCTTAGCTCATTTAAGAAGAGTCCAGTGAAGCTAATCAAGCGTCTTCTCGGAATACAGAACATTATGATGGGTGGAGAAGTAATTTTGAATGAAGTATTAAGATATTCAATGTTCAAGCTTGACCGGAAAATGAGGTACCATTTTTAATCAAGTTCGGAAGCATCAAGTAATGTAATATAAGAATATAAAAGCTTCAGCAACTCCAACCAAAGAAAAAGACGAAAAGCATGAATAAAGACAAAAGTACAATAGCGGCAACAGCAAAAACACTGAAGATTGAAGTCAAGCATCTGCTGTCGATAATCAAGCGTCCGAAACGTCGTATTTTGGGGTACGCTCGTCTTAATGAAGTGATCTTGGTTTTGTTAGAAAGATAAGAGAAATACCTACATGTTTCCTGAAGAAACCGAGATCTGTATCAATCTCTATCGGAGTTAAATTCCTTCTTCAAGCTTGAGATGTGATACTGTTCGTGGCAATCAGAACATGCAACCGTATGCTGACCTTTTCTTGAGCTTGGCGTGTTCAAAAGTATCGATCTTGGTATCTTTGGAAGGATCAAAGAAATATCTATAGCTCTCGTGAAGAGGCCAAGAACGAAATCGATCTCTATCTTTGTCAAAATGCATCCGTAATTTGGTGACGTCATACCGTTCCTGACAGTGCTACCTTTGTAGCGTCTGACGGCCATATATTGAGATGGTGGTGTCCGAATTGGATCAAACTAGTATCTCATTAAAGCTAATATCCATATAAACAAGTTTCATGCAGACATCGAGTCCAAATTCGACCAGTAACAGGGTTAAAGAAGCATAATACGCTAAATCTACTGAATGCTACGAGTTAAACAGACTTGTGAATGTTCAAAGCGGATACCCAAGCTGCTTAGCTCATTTAAGAAGAGTCCAATGAAGCTAAGCAAGCATCTTCTCGGAATACAGAACATTAAGATGCGTGGAGAAGTAATTTTGAATGAAGTATTAAGATATTCAACGTCCAAGCTTGACCAGAAAATGAGGTACCCTTTTCAATAAAGTTCGAAGCATCAAGTACTGTAATATAAGTATATAAAAGCTTCAGCAACTCTAATAGAAAAATAAAAGAAAAGCATGAATAAAGACAAAAGTACAAATGCGGCAACTGCAAAAACACTGAAGATTGAAGTCAAGCGTCTGCTGTCGGTAATCAAGTGTCCGAAACTTCGTATTTTGAGGTACGCTCGTGTTAATGAAGTAATCTTGGTTTTTTTAGAAAGATAAGAGAAATACCTACATGTTTCCTGAAGAAGCCGAGATCTGTATCAATCTCTGTCGGAGTGAAATTCCTTCTTCAAGCTTGAGATGTGATACTGTGCGTGGCAATTAGAAAATGCAACCGTATGCTGACACTTTCTTGAGCTTTGCGTGTTGAAAAGTATCGATCTTGGTATCTTGGGAAGGATCAAAGAAATATCTGCAGCTCTCGTGAAGAGGCCAAGAACAAAATCGATCTCTATCTTTGTCAAAATGCATCCGTAAGTTGGTGATGTGATGCCATTCCTGACTGTCATACCTTTGTAGCGTCTGGCAGCCATATATTGAGATGATGGTTTCCTAATTGGATGAAACTGGTATCTCATTCAAGCTAATATCCATATAAACAAGTTTCATAAAGACATCGAGTTCAAATTCGGCCAGTAACAGGGTCAAAGAAACATAATACGCTAAATCTACTGAATGCTACGAGTTAAACAGACTTGTGAATGTTCAAAGCGGATACCCAAGCGGCTTAGCTCATTTAAGAAGAGTCCAGTGAAGCTAATCAAGCGTCTTCTCGGAATACAGAACATTATGATGGGTGGAGAAGTAATTTTGAATGAAGTATTAAGATATTCAATGTTCAAGCTTGATCGGAAAATGAGGTACCATTTTTAATCAAGTTCGGAAGCATCAAGTAATGTAATATAAGAATATAAAAGCTTCAGCAACTCCAACCAAAGAAAAAGACGAAAAGCATGAATAAAGACAAAAGTACAATAGCGGCAACAGCAAAAACACTGAAGATTGAAGTCAAGCATCTGCGGTCGATAATCAAGCGTCCGAAACGTCGTATTTTGGGGTACGCTCGTCTTAATGAAGTGATCTTGGTTTTTTTAGAAAGATAAGAGAAATACCTACATGTTTCCTGAAGAAACCGAGATCTGTATCAATCTCTATCGGAGTTAAATTCCTTCTTCAAGCTTGAGATGTGATACCGTGCGTGGCAATCAGAAAATGCAACCGTATGCTGACACTTTCTTGAGCTTTGCGTGTTGAAAAGTATCGATCTTGGTATCTTGGGAAGGATCAAAGAAATATCTGCAGCTCTCGTGAAGAGGCCAAGAACAAAATCGATCTCTATCTTTGTCAAAATGCATCCGTAAGTTGGTGATGTGATGCCATTCCTGACTGTCATACCTTTGTAGCGTCTGGCAGCCATATATTGAGATGATGGTTTCCTAATTGGATGAAACTGGTATCTCATTCAAGCTAATATCCATATAAACAAGTTTCATAAAGACATCGAGTTCAAATTCGGCCAGTAACAGGGTCAAAGAAACATAATACGCTAAATCTACTGAATGCTACGAGTTAAACAGACTTGTGAATGTTCAAAGCGGATACCCAAGCGGCTTAGCTCATTTAGGAAGAGTCCAGTGAAGCTAATCAAGCGTCTTCTCGGAATACAGAACATTATGATGGGTGGAGAAGTAATTTTGAATGAAGTATTAAGATATTCAATGTTCAAGCTTGACCGGAAAATGAGGTACCCTTTTTAATCAAGTTCGGATGCATCAAGTAATGTAATATAAGAATATAAAAGCTTCAGCAACGCTAATAGAAGAAAGAGAAGAAAAGCAAGAATAAAGACAAAAGTACAAAAGCGGCAACTGCAAAAACACTGAAGATTGAAGTCAAGCGTCTGCTGCCGATAATCAAGTGTCCGAAACGTCGTATTTTGAGGTACGCTCGTCTTAATGAAGTGATCTTGGTTTTTTTAGAAAGATAAGAGAAATACCTACATGTTTCCTGAAGAAACCGAGATCTGTATCAATCTCTATCGGAGTGAAATTCCTTCTTCAAGCTTGAGATGTGATACTGTGCGTGGCAATCAGAAAATGCAACCGTATGCTGACACTTTCTTGAGCTTTGCGTGTTGAAAAGTATCGATCTTGGTATCTTGGGAAGGATCAAAGAAATATCTGCAGCTCTCGTGAAGAGGCCAAGAACAAAATCGATCTCTATCTTTGTCAAAATGCATCCGTAAGTTGGTGACGTCATACCGTTCCTGACAGTCCTACCTTTGTAGCGTCTGACGGCCATATATTGAGATGGTGGTGTCCGAATTGGATCAAACTAGTATCTCATTAATGCTAATATCCATATAAACAAGTTTCATGCAGACATCGAGTCCAAATTCGACCAGTAACAGGGTCAAAGAAGCATAATACGCTAAATCTACTGAATGCTACGAGTTAAACAGACTTGTGAATGTTCAAAGCGGATACCCAAGCGCTTTGCTCATTTAAGAAGAGTCCAGTGAAGCTAATCAAGCGTCTTCTCGGAATACAGAACATTATGATGGGTGGAGAAGTAATTTTGAATGAAGTATTAAGATATTCAATGTTCAAGCTTGACCAGAAAATGAG
The DNA here is from genome assembly GCA_039655645.1 of Ammopiptanthus mongolicus. NCBI lineage: Eukaryota > Viridiplantae > Streptophyta > Magnoliopsida > Fabales > Fabaceae > Ammopiptanthus > Ammopiptanthus mongolicus. Next base: position 59,484,254 of record CM077346.1, on the reverse strand, counting down.
GTACCCTTTTTAATCAAGTTCGGAAGCATCAAGTACTGTAATATAAGAATATAAAAGCTTCAGCAACTCTAATAGAAGAAAGAGAAGAAAAGCAAGAATAAAGACAAAAGTACAAAAGCGGCAACTGCAAAAACACTGAAGATTGAAGTCAAGCGTCTGCTGCCGATAATCAAGTGTCCGAAACGTCGTATTTTGAGGTACGCTCGTCTTAATGAAGTGATCTTGGTTTTTTTAGAAAGATAAGAGAAATACCTACATGTTTCCTGAAGAAGCCGAGATCTGTATCAATCTCTATCGGAGTGAAATTCCTTCTTCAAGCTTGAGATGTGATACTGTGCGTGGCAATCAGAAAATGCAACCGTATGCTGACACTTTCTTGAGCTTTGCGTGTTACAAAAGTATCGATCTTGGTATCTTTGGAAGGCTCAAAGAAATATCTGCAGCTCTCGTGAAGAGGCCAAGAACGAAATCGATCTCTATCTTTGTCAAAATGCATCCGTAAGTTGGTGACGTGATGCCGTTCCTGACTGTCATACCTTTGTAGCGTCTGACGGCCATATATTGAGATGATGGTGTCCGAATTGGATGAAACTAGAATCTCATTAAAGCTAATATCCATATAAACAAGTTTCATGAAGACATCGAGTCCAAATTCGACCAGTAACAGGGTCAAAGAAGCATAATACGCTAAATCTACAGAATGCTACGAGTTAAACAGACTTGTGAATGTTCAAAGCGGATCCCCAAGCGCCTTAGCTCATTTAAGAAGAGTCCAGTAAAGCTAATCAAGCATCTTCTCGGAATACAGAACATTATGATGGGTGGAGAAGTAATTTTGAATGAAGTATTAAGATATTCAACGTTCAAGCTTGACCAGAAAATGAGGTACCCTTTTCAATCAAGTTCGGAAGCATCAAGTACTGTAATATAAGAATATAAAAGCTTCAGCAACTCTAATAGAAGAAAGAGAAGAAAAGCATGAATAAAGACAAAAGTACAAAAGCGGCAACTGCAAAAACACTGAAGATTGAAGTCAAGCGTCTGCTGCCGATAATCAAGTGTCCGAAACGTCGTATTTTGAGGTACGCTCGTCTTAATGAAGTGATCTTCGTTTTTTTAGAAAGATAAGAGAAATACCTACATGTTTCCTGAAGAAGCCGAGATCTGTATCAATCTCTATCGAGTGAAATTCCTTCTTCAAGCTTGAGATGTGATACTGTGCGTGGCAATCAGAAAATGCAACCGTATGCTGACACTTTCTTGAGCTTTGCGTGTTACAAAATATCGATCTTGGTATCTTGGAAGGCTCAAAGAAATATCTGCAGCTCTCGTGAAGAGGCCAAGAACGAAATCGATCTCTATCTTTGTCAAAATGCATCCGTAAGTTGGTGACGTCATGCCGTTCCTGACAGTCCTACCTTTGTAGCGTCTGACGGCCATATATTGAGATGATGGTGTCCGAATTGGATGAAACTAGTATCTCATTAAAGCTAATATCCATATAAACAAGTTTCATGAAGACATCGAGTCCAAATTCGACCAGTAACAGGGTCAAAGAAGCATAATACGCTAAATCTACAGAATGCTACGAGTTAAACAGACTTGTGAATGTTCAAAGCGGATCCCCAAGCGCCTTAGCTCATTTAAGAAGAGTCCAGTAAAGCTAATCAAGCGTCTTCTCGGAATACAGAACATTATGATGGGTGGAGAAGTAATTTTGAATGAAGTATTAAGATATTCAATGTTCAAGCTTGACCGGAAAATGAGGTACCCTTTTTAATCAAGTTCGGATGCATCAAGTAATGTAATATAAGAATATAAAAGCTTCAGCAACGCTAATAGAAGAAAGAGAAGAAAAGCAAGAATAAAGACAAAAGTACAAAAGCGGCAACTGCAAAAACACTGAAGATTGAAGTCAAGCGTCTGCTGCCGATAATCAAGTGTCCGAAACGTCGTATTTTGAGGTACGCTCGTCTTAATGAAGTGATCTTGGTTTTTTTAGAAAGATAAGAGAAATACCTACATCTTTCCTGAAGAAGCCGAGATCTGCATCAATCTCTGTCCGAGTGAAATTCCTTCTTCAAGCTTGAGATGTGATACAGTGCGTGGCAATTAGAAAATGCAACCGTATGCTGACACTTTCTAGAGCTTTGCGTGTTACAAAATATCGATTTTGGTATCTTTGGAAAGCTTAAATAAATATCTATAGCTCTCGTGAAGAGGCCAAGAACGAAATCGATCTCTATCTTTGTCAAAATGCATCCGTAAGTTGGTGACGTCATGCCGTTCCTGACAGTCCTACCTTTGTAGCGTCTGACGGCCATATATTGAGATGATGGTGTCCGAATTGGATGAAACTAGAATCTCATTAAAGCTAATATCCATATAAACAAGTTTCATGAAGACATCGAGTCCAAATTCGACCAGTAACAGGGTCAAAGAAGCATAATACGCTAAATCTACAGAATGCTACGAGTTAAACAGACTTGTGAATGTTCAAAGCGGATCCCCAAGCGCCTTAGCTCATTTAAGAAGAGTCCAGTAAAGCTAATCAAGCATCTTCTCGGAATACAGAACATTATGATGGGTGGAGAAGTAATTTTGAATGAAGTATTAAGATATTCAATGTTCAAGCTTGACCAGAAAATGAGGTACCCTTTTTAATCAAGTTCGGAAGCATCAAGTAATGTAATATAAGAATATAAAAGCTTCAGCAACTCTAATAGAAGAAAGAGAAGAAAAGCAAGAATAAAGACAAAAGTACAAAGCGGCAACTGCAAAAACACTGAAGATTGAAGTCAAGCGTCTGCTGCCGATAATCAAGTGTCCGAAACGTCGTATTTTGAGGTACGCTCGTCTTAATGAAGTGATCTTGGTTTTTTTAGAAAGATAAGAGAAATACCTACATGTTTCCTGAAGAAGCCGAGATCTGTATCAATCTCTATCGGAGTGAAATTCCTTCTTCAAGCTTGAGATGTGATACTGTGCGTGGCAATTAGAAAATGCAACCGTATGCTGACACTTTCTTGAGCTTTGCGTGTTGAAAATATCGATCTTGGTATCTTTGGAAGGATCAAAGAAATATCTGCAGCTCTCGTGAAGAGGCCAAGAACGAAATCGATCTCTATCTTTGTCAAAATGCATCCGTAAGTTGGTGACGTGATGCCGTTCCTGACAGTCCTACCTTTGTAGCGTCTGACGGCCATATATTGAGATGATGGTGTCCGAATTGGATGAAACTAGTATCTCATTAAAGCTAATATCCATATAAACAAGTTTCATGAAGACATCGAGTCCAAATTCGACCAGTAACAGGGTCAAAGAAGCATAATACGCTAAATCTACAGAATGCTACGAGTTAAACAGACTTGTGAATGTTCAAAGCGGATCCCCAAGCGCCTTAACTCATTTAAGAAGAGTCCAGTAAAGCTAATCAAGCATCTTCTCGGAATACAGAACATTATGATGGGTGGAGAAGTAATTTTGAATGAAGTATTAAGATATTCAATGTCCAAGCTTGACCAGAAAATGAGGTACCCTTTTTAATAAAGTTCGGAAGCATCAAGTACTGTAATATAAGAATATAAAAGCTTCAGCAACTCTAATAGAAGAAAGAGAAGAAAAGCATGAATAAAGACAAAAGTACAAAAGCGGCAACTGCAAAAACACTGAAGATTGAAGTCAAGCGTCTGCTGCCGATAATCAAGTGTCCGAAACGTCGTATTTTGAGGTACGCTCGTCTTAATGAAGTGATCTTGGTTTTTTTAGAAAGATAAGAGAAATACCTACATGTTTCCTGAAGAAGCCGAGATCTGTATCAATCTCTATCGAGTGAAATTCCTTCTTCAAGCTTGAGATGTGATACAGTGCGTGGCAATTAGAAAATGCAACCGTATGCTGACACTTTCTGAGCTTTGCGTGTTGAAAATATCGATCTTGGTATCTTTGGAAGGCTCAAAGAAATATCTATAGCTCTCGTGAAGAGGCCAAGAACGAAATCGATCTCTATCTTTGTCAAAATGCATCCGTAAGTTGGTGACGTGATGCCGTTCCTGACTGTCATACCTTTGTAGCGTCTGACGGCCATATATTGAGATGATGGTGTCCGAATTGGATGAAACTAGTATCTCATTAAAGCTAATATCCATATAAACAAGTTTCATGAAGACATCGAGTCCAAATTCGACCAGTAACAGGGTCAAAGAAGCATAATACGCTAAATCTACAGAATGCTACGAGTTAAACAGACTTGTGAATGTTCAAAGCGGATCCCCAAGCGCCTTAACTCATTTAAGAAGAGTCCAGTAAAGCTAATCAAGCATCTTCTCGGAATACAGAACATTATGATGGGTGGAGAAGTAATTTTGAATGAAGTATTAAGCTATTCAACGTCCAAGCTTGACCAGAAAATGAGGTACCCTTTTCAATAAAGTTCGGAAGCATCAAGTACTGTAATATAAGTATATAAAAGCTTCAGCAACTCTAATAGAAAAATAAAAGAAAAGCACGAATAAAGACAAAAGTACAAAGGCGGCAACTGCAAAAACACTGAAGATTGAAGTCAAGCGTCTGTTGCCGATAATCAAGTGTCCGAAACTTCGTATTTTGAGGTACGCTCGTCTTAATGAAGTGATCTTGGTTTTTTTAGAAAGATAAGAGAAATACCTACATGTTTCCTGAAGAAGCCGAGATCTGTATGAATCTCTATCGGAGTGAAATTCCTTCTTCAAGCTTGAGATGTGATACTGTGCGTGGCAATCAGAAAATGCAACCGTATGCTGACACTTTCTTGAGCTTTGCGTGTTGAAAAGTATCGATCTTGGTATCTTGGGAAGGATCAAAGAAATATCTGCAGCTCTCGTGAAGAGGCCAAGAACAAAATCGATCTCTATCTTTGTCAAAATGCATCCGTAAGTTGGTGATGTGATGCCGTTCCTGACTGTCATACCTTTGTAGCGTCTGGCGGCCATATATTGAGATGATGGTTTCCTAATTGGATGAAACTGGAATCTCATTCAAGCTAATATCCATATAAACAAGTTTCATAAAGACATCGAGTCCAAATTCGGCCAGTAACAGGGTCAAAGAAGCATAATACGCTAAATCTTCAGAATGCTACGAGTTAAACAGACTTGTGAATGTTCAAAGCGGATCCCCAAGCGCCTTAGCTCATTTAAGAAGAGTCCAGTGAAGCTAATCAAGCATCTTCTCGGAATACAGAACATTATGATGGGTGGAGAAGTAATTTTGAATGAAGTATTAAGATATTCAACGTCCAAGCTTGACCAGAAAATGAGGTACCCTTTTCAATAAAGTTCGGAAGCATCAAGTACTGTAATATAAGTATATAAAAGCTTCAGCAACTCTAATATAAAAAGAAAAGAAAAGCATGAATAAAGACAAAAGTACAAAAGCGACAACAACAAAAACACTGAAGATCGAAGTCAAGCGTCTGCGATCGATAATCAAGCTTCCGGAACTTCGTATTTTGAGGTACGCTCGTCTAAATGAAGTGATCTTGGTTTTGTTAGAAAGGTAAGAGAAATACCTACTTGTTTCCTGAAGAAGCCGAGATCTGTATCAATCTCTATCGGAGTGAAATTCCTTCTTCAAGCTTGAGATGTGATATTGTTCGTGGCAATCAGAACATGCAACCGTAAGCTGACACTTTCTTGAGCTTTGCGTGTTGAAAATTATCGATCTTGGTATCTTGGGAAGGATCAAAGAAATATCTGCAGCTCTCGTGAAGAGGCCAAGAACAAAATCGATCTCTATCTTTGTCAAAATGCATCCGTAAGTTGGTGACGTCATACCGTTCCTGACAGTCCTACCTTTGTAGTGTCTGACGGCCATATATTGAGATGGTGGTGTCCGAATTGGATGAAACTAGTATCTCATTAAAGCTAATATCCATATAAACAAGTTTCATGCAGACATCGAGTCCAAATTCGAGCAGTAACAGGGTCAAAGAAGCATAATACGCTAAATCTACTGAATGCTACGAGTTAAACAGACTTGTGAATGTTCAAAGCGGATACCCAAGCGGCTTAGCTCATTTAAGAAGAGTCCAGTGAAGCTAATCAAGCGTCTTCTCGGAATACAGAACATTATGATGGGTGGAGAAGTAATTTTGAATGAAGTATTAAGATATTCAATGTTCAAGCTTGACCGGAAAATGAGGTACCATTTTTAATCAAGTTCGGAAGCATCAAGTAATGTAATATAAGAATATAAAAGCTTCAGCAACTCTAATAGAAAAAGAAGAAAAGCATGAATAAAGACAAAAGTACAAAAGCGGCAACAGCAAAAACACTGAAGATTGAAGTCAAGCGTCTGCTGTCGATAATCAAGCGTCCGAAACGTCGTATTTTGAGGTACGCTCGTCTTAATGAAGTGATCTTGGTTTTGTTAGAAAGATAAGAGAAATACCTACATGTTTCCTGAAGAAACCGAGATCTGTATCAATCTCTATCGGAGTTAAATTCCTTCTTCAAGCTTGAGATGTGATACTGTGCGTGGCAATCAGAAAATGCAACCGTATGCTGACACTTTCTTGAGCTTTGCGTGTTGAAAAGTATCGATCTTGGTATCTTGGAAGGATCAAAGAAATATCTGCAGCTCTCGTGAAGAGGCCAAGAACAAAATCGATCTCTATCTTTGTCAAAATGCATCCGTAAGTTGGTGACGTGATGCCGTTCCTGACTGTCATACCTTTGTAGCGTCTGACGGCCATATATTGAGATGATGGTTTCCTAATTGGATGAAACTAGTATCTCATTCAAGCTAATATCCATATAAACAAGTTTCATAAGACATCGAGTCCAAATTCGGCCAGTAACAGGGTCAAAGAAGCATAATACGCTAAATCTACTGAATGCTACGAGTTAAACAGACTTGTGAATGTTCAAAGCGGATACCCAAGCGGCTTAGCTCATTTAAGAAGAGTCCAGTGAAGCTAATCAAGCGTCTTCTCGGAATACAGAACATTATGATGGGTGGAGAAGTAATTTTGAATGAAGTATTAAGATATTCAATGTTCAAGCTTGACCAGAAAATGAGGTACCCTTTTTAATCAAGTTCGGAAGCATCAAGTAATGTAATATAAGAATATAAAAGCTTCAGCAACTCTAACCGAAGAAAAAGAAGAAAATCATGAATAAAGACAAAAGTACAAATAGCGGCAACTAGCAAAAACACTGAAGATTGAAGTCAAGCGTCTGCTGTCGATAATCAAGCGTCCGAAACGTCGTATTTTGAGGTACGCTCGTCTTAATGAAGTGATCTTGGTTTTGTTAGAAAGATAAGAGAAATACCTACATGTTTCCTGAAGAAGCCGAGATCTGTATCAATCTCTATCGGAGTGAAATTCCTTCTTCAAGCTTGAGATGTGATACTGTGCGTGGCAATCAGAAAATGCAACCGTATGCTGACACTTTCTTGAGCTTTGCGTGTTGAAAAGTATCGATCTTGGTATCTTGGGAAGGATCAAAGAAATATCTGCAGCTCTCGTGAAGAGGCCAAGAACAAAATCGATCTCTATCTTTGTCAAAATGCATCCGTAAGTTGGTGACGTGATGCCGTTCCTGACAGTCATACCTTTGTAGCGTCTGACGGCCATATATTGAGATGGTGGTGTCCTAATTGGATGAAACTAGTATCTCATTAAGCTAATATCCATATAAACAAGTTTCATGCAGACATCGAGTCCAAATTCGACCAGTAACAGGGTCAAAGAAGCATAATACGCTAAATCTACTGAATGCTACGAGTTAAACAGACTTGTGAATGTTCAAAGCGGATACCCAAGCGGCTTAGCTCATTTAAGAAGAGTCCAGTGAAGCTAATCAAGCGTCTTCTCGGAATACAGAACATTATGATGGGTGGAGAAGTAATTTTGAATGAAGTATTAAGATATTCAATGTTCAAGCTTGACCGGAAAATGAGGTACCCTTTTTAATCAAGTTCGGAAGCATCAAGTAATGTAATATAAGAATATAAAAGCTTCAGCAACTCTAATAGAAGAAAGAGAAGAAAAGCATGAATAAAGACAAAAGTACAAAAGCGGCAACTGCAAAAACACTGAAGATTGAAGTCAAGCGTCTGCTGCCGATAATCAAGTGTCCGAAACGTCGTATTTTGAGGTACGCTCGTCTTAATGAAGTGATCTTGGTTTTTTTAGAAAGATAAGAGAAATACCTACATGTTTCCTGAAGAAGCCGAGATCTGTATCAATCTCTGTCGGAGTGAAATTCCTTCTTCAAGCTTGAGATGTGATACTGTGCGTGGCAATCAGAAAATGCAACCGTATGCTGACACTTTCTAGAGCTTTGCGTGTTGAAAATATCGATCTTGGTATCTTTGGAAGGCTCAAAGAAATATCTGCAGCTCTCGTGAAGAGGCCAAGAACGAAATCGATCTCTATCTTTGTCAAAATGCATCCGTAAGTTGGTGACGTGATGCCGTTCCTGACTGTCATACCTTTGTAGCGTCTGATGGCCATATATTGAGATGATGCTGTTCGAATGGATGAAACGGTGTCTCATTAAAGCTAATATCCATATAAACAAATTTCATGCAGACATCGAATCCAAATTCGACCAGTAACAGGGTCAAAGAAGCAAAATACGCTAAATCTCAGAATGCTACGAGTTAAATAGACTTGTGAATGTTCAAAGCGGATAACCAAGCGCCTTAGCTCATTTAAGAAGAGTCCAGTGAAGCTAATCAAGCATCTTCTCGGAATACAGAACATTATGATGGGTGGAGAAGTAATTTTGAATGAAGTATTAAGATATTCAACGTCCAAGCTTGACCAAAAAATGAGGTACCTTTTTCAATGAAGTTCAGAAGCATCAAGTAATAATATAAGTATATAAAAGCTTCAGAAACTCTAATAGAAAAAGAAAAGAAAAGCATGAATAAAGACAAAAGTACAAAAGCGTCAACAACAAAAACACTGAAGATTGAAGTCAAGCGTCGGCTGTCGATAATCAAGTTCCGAAACGTCGTATTTTGAGGTACGCTCGTCTTAATGAAGTGATCTTGGTTTTTTAGAAAGATAAGAGAAATACCTACATGTTTCCTGAAGAAGCCGAGATCTGTATCAATCTCTATCGGAGTGAAATTCCTTCTTCAAGCTTGAGATGTGATACTGTGCGTGGCAATCAGAACATGCAACCGTATGCTGACACTTTCTTGACCTTTGCGTGTTGAAAAGTATCGATCTTGGTATCTTGGGAAGGATCAAAGAAATATCTGTAGCACTCGTGAAGAGGCCAAGAACGAAATCGATCTCTATCTTTGTCAAAATGCATCCGTAAGTTGGTGACGTCATGCCGTTCCTGACTGTCATACCTTTGTACCGTCGGATGGCCATATATTGAGATGATGGTGTCCGAATTGGATGAAACTAGCATATCATTAAAGCTAATACATACAAACAAGTTTCATGCAGACATCGAGTCCAAATTCGACCAGTAACAGGGTCAAAGAAGCATAATACGCTAAATCTACAGAATGCTACGAGTTAAACAGACTTGTGAATGTTCAAAGCGGATACCCAAGCGGCTTAGCTCATTTAAGAAGAGTCCAATGATGCTAATCAAGCGCCTTCTCGGAATACAGAACATTATGATTGGTGGAGAAGTAATTTTGAATGAAGTATTAAGATATTCAACGTCCAAGCTTGACCAGAAAATGAGGTACCCTCTTCAATAAAGTTCGGAAGCATCAAGTACTGTAATTTAAGAATATAAAACCTTCAGCAACTCTAATAGAAGAAAGAGAAGAAAAGCATGAATAAAGACAAAGGTACAATAGCGGCAACTGCAAAAACACTGAAGATTGAAGTTAAGCTTCTGCTGCCGATAATCAAGTGTCCGAAACGTCGTATTTTGAGTTACGCTCGTCTTAATGAAGTGATCTTGGGTTTTTTAGAAAGATAGGAGAAATACCTACATGTTTCCTGAAGAAGCCAATATCTGTATCAATCTCTGTCAGAGTGAAATTCCTTCTTCAAGCTTGAGATGTGATACTGTGCGTGGCAATCAAAAAATGCAACCGTATGCTGACACTTTCTTGAGCTTTGCGTGTTGAAAATTATCGATCTGGGTATCTTGGGAAGGATCAAAGAAATATCTGCAGCTCTCGTGAAGAGGCCAAGAACAAAATCGATCTCTATCTTTGTAAAAATGCATCCGTAAGTTGGTGAAATGATGCCGTTCCTGACTGTCATACCTTTGTAGCGTCTGGCGGCCATATATTGAGATGATATGTGTCCGAATTGGATGAAACTAGAATCTCATTCAAGCTAATATCCATATAAACAAGTTTCGTGAAGACATCGAGTCCAAATTCGGCCAGTAACAGGGTCAAAGAAGCATAATACGCTAAATCTTCAGAATGCTACGAGTTAAACAAACTTGTGAATGTTCAAAGCGGATACTCAAGTGCCTTAGCTCATTTAAGAAGAGTCCAGTGAAGCTAATCAAGCGTCTTCTCGGAATACAGAACATTATGATGGGTGGAGAAGTAATTTTGAATGAAGTATTAAGATATTCAACGTTCAAGCTTGACCAGAAAATGAGGTACCCTTTTTAATAAAGTTCGGAAGCATCAAGTAATGTAATATAAGAATATAAAAGCTTCAGCAACTCTAATAGAAGAAAAAGAAGAAAATCATGAATAAAGACAAAAGTACAATACCGGCAACAGCAATAACACTGAAGATTGAAGTCAAGCATCTGCTGCCGATAATCAAGCGTCCGAAACGTCGTATTTTGGGTTCGCTCGTCTTAATGAAGTGATCTTGGTTTTGTTAGAAAGATAAGAGAAATACCTACATGTTTCCTGAAGAAGCCGAGATCTGTATCAATCTCTATCGGAGTGAAATTCCTTCTTCAAGCTTGAGATGTGATACTGTTCGTGGCAATCAGAACATCCAACCGTATGCTGACACTTTCTTGAGCTTTTCGGGTTGAAAAGTATCGATCTTGGTATCTTTGGAAGGCTTAACAAAATATCTGCAGCTCTCGTGAGGAGGCCAAGAAAGAAATCGATCTCTATCTTTGTCAAAATGCATCCGTAAGTTGGTAACGTGATGCCGTTCCTGACTGTCATACCTTTGTAGCATCTGACAGCCATATATTGAGATGATAGTGTCTGAATTGGATGAAGCTGGAATCTCATTCAAGCTAATATCCATATAAACAAGTTTCATGAAGACATCGAGTCCAAATTCGGCCAGTAACAGGGTCAAAGAAGCATAATACGCTAAATCTTTAGAATGCTACGAGTTAAACAGACTTGTGAATGTTCAAAGCGGATAACCGAGGGCCTTAGCTCATTTAAGAAGAGTCCAATGAAGCTAATCAAGCATCTTCTCGGAATACAGAACATTATGATGCGTGGAGAAGTAATTTTGAATGAAGTATTAAGATATTCAACGTCCAAGCTTAACCAGAAAATGAGGTACCCTTTTCAATAAAGTTCGGAAGCATCAAGTACTGTAATATAAGTATATAAAAGCTTCAGCAACTCTAATAGAAAAAGAAAAGCATGAATAAATACAAAGGTACAAAAGCGACAACAACAAAAACACTGAAGATCGAAGTCAAGCGTCTGCTGTCGATAATCAAGCTTCCGAAACATCGTATTTTGAGGTACGCTCGTCTTAATGAAGTGATCTTGGTTTTGTTAGAAAGATAGGAGAAATATCTACATGTTTCCTGAAGATACCGAGATCTGTATGAATCTCTATCGGAGTGAAATTCCTTCTTCAAGCCTGAGATATGATACTGTTCGTGGCAATCAGAAAATGCAACCGTATTCTGACACTTTCTTGAGCTTTGCGTGTTGAAAAGTATCGATCTTGGTATCTTGGGAAGGATCAAAGAAATATCTGTAGCTCTCGTGAAGAGGCCAAGAACGAAATCGATCTCCATCTTGGTCAAAATGCATCCGTAAGTTGGTGACGTCATGCCGTTCCTGATTGTCATACCTTTGTAGTGTCTGACGGCCATATATTGAGATGATGGTGTCCGAATTGGATGAAACTAGTATCTCATTAAAGCTAATATCCATATAAACAAGTTTCATGAAGACATCGAGTCCAAATTCGGCCAGTAACAGGGTCAAAGAAGCATAATACGCTAAATCTATAGAATGCTACGAGTTAAACAGACTTGTGAATGTTCAAAGCGGATACCCAAGCGGCTTAGCTCATTTAAGAAGAGTCCAGTGAAGCTAATCAAGCATCTTCTCGGAATACAGAACATTATGATGGTGGAGAAGTAATTTTGAATGAAGTATTAAGATATTCAACGTCCAAGCTTGACCAGAAAATGAGGTACCCTTTTCAATAAAGTTCGGAAGCATCAAGTACTGTAATATAAGAATATAAAAGCTTCAGCAACTCTAATAGAAAAAAGAAAAGCGTGAATAAAGACAAAAGTACAAAAGCGGCAACTGCAAAAACACTGAAGATTGAAGTCAAGCGTCTGCTGCTGATAATCAAGTGTCCGAAACGTCGTATTTTGAGGTACGCTCGTCTTAATGAAGTGATCTTGGTTTTTTTAGAAAGATAAGAGAAATACCTACATGTTTCTTGAAGAAGCCGAGATCTGTATCAATCTCTGCCGGAGTGAAATTCCTTCTTCAAGCTTGAGATGTGATACTGTGCGTGGCAATCAGAAAATGCAACCGTATGCTGACACTTTCTAGAGCTTTGCGTGTTGAAAAATATAGATTTTGTTATCTTTGGAAGGCTCAAAGAAATATCTGCAGCTCTCGTGAAGAGGCCAAGAACGAAATCGATCTCTATCTTTGTCAAAATGCATCCGTAAGTTGGTGACGTGATGCCGTTCCTGACTGTCATACCTTTGTAGCGTCTGATGGCCATATAATGAGATGATGTTGTTCGAATTGGATGAAAATAGTGTGTCATTAAAGCTAATATCCATATAAACAAGTTTCATGCAGACATCGAATCCTAATTCGGCCAGTAACAGGGTCAAAGAAGCATAATACGCTAAACGGTCAGAATGCTACGAGTTAAACAGACTTGTGAATGTGCAAAGCGGATACCCAAGCGCCTTAGCTCATTTAAGAAGCGTCCAGTGAAGCTAATCAAGCGTCTTCTCAGAATACAGAACATTATGATGGGTGGAGAAGTAATTTTGAATGAAGTATTAAGATATTCAACGTCCAAGCTTGACCAGAAAATGAGGTACCCTTTTCAATAAAGTTCTGAAGCATCAAGTACTGTAATATAAGAATGTAAAAGCTTCAGCAACTCTAATAGAAGAAAGAGAAAAAAGCGTGAATAAAGACAAAAGTACAAAAGCAGCAACAACAAAAACACTGAAGATTGAAGTCAAGCGTCTGTTGCCGATAATCAAGTGTCCGAAACGTCGTATTTTATGGTACGCTCGTCTAATGAAGTGATCTTGGTTTTGTTAGAAAGATAAGAGAAATACCTACATGTTTCCTGAAAAAGCCGAGATCTGTATCAATCTCTATCGGAGTGAAATTCCTTCTTCAAGCTTGAGATGTGATACTGTGCGTGGCAATCAGAAAATGCAACCGTATGCTGACACTTTCTAGAGCTTTGCGTGTTGAAAAATATAGATTTTGTTATCTTTGGAAGGCTCAAAGAAATATCTGCAGCTCTCGTGAAGAGGCCAAGAACGAAATCGACCTCTATCTTTGTCAAAATGTATCCGTAAGTTGGTGAAGTGATGCCGTTCCAGACTGTCATACCTTTGTAGCGTCTGATGGCCATATATTTAGATGATGTTGTTCGAATTGGATGAAACCGGTGCGTCATTAAAGCTGATATCTATATAAACAAGTTTCAAGAAGACATCGAATCCTAATTCGGCCAGTAACAGAGTCAAAGAAGCATAATACGCAAAATGGTCAAAATGCTACGAGTTAAACAGACCTGTGAATATGCAAAGCGGATACCCAAGCGCCTTAGCTCATTTTAAGAAGCGTCCAGTGAAGCAAATCAAGCGTCTTCTCAGAATACAGAATATTATGATGGGTGGAGAAGTAATTTTGAATGAAGTATTAAGATATTCAATGTCCAAGCTTGACCAGAAAATGAGGTACCCTTTTCAATAAAGTTCTGAAGCATCAAGTACTGTAATATAAGAATGTAAAAGCTTCTGCAACTCTAATAGAAGAAAGAGAAAAAGTGTGAATAAAGACAAAAGTACAAAAGTGGCAACAGCAAAAACACTGAAGATTGAAGTCAAGTGTCTACTGCCGATAATCAAGCGTCCGAAACGTCGTATTTTGAGGTACGCTCGTTCTAATGAAGTGATCTTGGTTTTGTTAGAAAGATAAGAGAAATACCTACATGTTTCCTTAAGAAGCCGAGATCTGTATCAATCTCTATCGGAGTGAAATTCCTTCTTCAAGCATGAGATGTGATACTGTTCTTGGCAATCAGAACATGCAACCGTATGCTGACACTTTCTAGAGCTTTTGCGTGTTGAAAAGTATCGATCTTGGTATCTTTGGAAGGCTCAAAGAAATATCTGCAGCTCTCGTGAAGAGGCCAAGAACGAAATCGACCTCTATCTTTGTCAAAATGTATCCGTAAGTTGGTGAAGTGATGCCGTTCCAGACTGTCATACCTTTGTAGCGTCTGATGGCCATATATTTAGATGATGTTGTTCGAATTGGATGAAACCGGTGCGTCATTAAAGCTGATATCTATATAAACAAGTTTCAAGAAGACATCGAATCCTAATTCGGCCAGTAACAGGGTCAAAGAAGCATAATACGCAAAATGGTCAGAATGCTACGAGTTAAACAGACCTGTGAATATGCAAAGCGGATACCCAAGCGCCTTAGCTCATTTTAAGAAGCCTCAGTGAAGCTAATCAAGCATCTTCTCAGAATACAGAACATTATGATGGGTGGAGAAGAAATTTTGAATGAAGTATTAAGATATTCAACGTCCAAGCTTGACCAGAAAATGAGGTACCCTTTTCAATAAAGTTCTGAAGCATCAAGTACTGTAATATAAGAATGTAAAAGCGTCAGCAAATCTAATAGAAGAAAGAGAAAAAAGCGTGAATAAAGACAAAAGTACAAAAGCGGCAACAGCAAAAACACAGAAGATTGAAGTCAAGTCTGTTGCCGATAATCAAGCGTCCGAAACGTCGTATTTTGAGGTACGCTCGTTCTAATGAAGCGATCTTGGTTTTTTTAGAAAGATAAGAGAAATACCTACATGTTTCCTCAAGAAGCCGAGATCTGTATCAATCTCTATCGGAGTGAAATTCCTTCTTCAAGCTTGAGAAGTGATACTGTTTGTGGCAATCAGAACATGCAACCGTCCGCTGACAATTTCGAAAGCTTTGTGTGTACAAAAGTATCGATCTTGTTATCTTTGGAAGGCTCAAAGAAATATCTGCAGCTCTCGAGAAGAGGCAAAGAACGAAATCCATCTCAATCTTTGTCAAAATGCATCCGTAAGTTGGTGACGTGATACTGTTCCTGACTGTCATACCTTTATAGCATCTGATGGCCATATATTGAGATGATGTTGTCCGAATTGGATGAAACCGGTGTCTCATTAAAGCTAAGATCCATATAAACAAGTTTAATGAAGACATCGAATACTAATTCCGCCAGTAACAGGGTCATAGAAGCATAATACGCTAAATTGTCAGAATGCTACGAGTTAAACAGACCTGTTTAGCTCATTTTAAGAAGCGTCCAGTCAAGCTAATCAAGCGTCTTCTCCGAATACAGAATATTATGATGGGTGGAGAAGTAATTTTGAATGAAGTATTAAGATATTCAACGTCCAAGCTTGACTAGAAAATGAGGTACCCTTTTCAATAAAGTTCTGAAGCATCAAATACTGTAATATAAGATTGTAAAAGCTTCAGCAACTCAAATAGAAGAAAGAGAAAAAATCGTGAATAAAAACAAAAGTCAAAAAGCGGCAACCTCATAAACACTGAAGATTGAAGTCAAGCGTCTGCTGCCGATAATCAAGCATTCGAAACATCGTATTTTGTGGTACTTTCGTCCTAATGAAGCGATCTTGGTTTGGTTAGAAAGATAAGAGAAATACCTGCATGTTTCCTGAAGAAGCAGAGATATGTATCAATCTATATCGGAGTAAAATTCCTTCTTCAAGCTTGAGATGTGATATTGTTCGTGGCAATCCGAACATTCAACCGTCTGCTGACAATTTCTAAAGCTTTGCGTGCTCAAAAGTATCGATCTTGGTATAGCTGGAAGGCTCAAAGAAATATCTGCAGCTCTCGTGAAGAGGCCAAGAACGAAATCGATCTTTATCTTTGTCAAAATGCATCCGTAAGTTGGTGACGTGATGCCGTTCCTGACTGTCATACCTTTGTAGTGGTTGATGGCCATATATTGAGATGATGGTGTTCGCATTGGATGAAACCGGTGTCTCATTGAAGCTAATATCCATATAAACAAGTTTCATGAAGACATCGAATCCTAATTCGGCCAGTAACAGGGTCAAAGAAGCATAATATGCTAAATGACCAGAATGCTACGAGTTAAACAGACTTGTGAATGTGCAAAGCGGATACCCAAGCGCCTTAGCTCATTTAAGAAGCGTCCAGTGAAGCTAATCAAGCGTCTTCTCAGAATACAGAACAATATGATGGGTGGAGAAGTAATTTTGAATGAAGTATTAAGATATTCAACTTCCAAGCTTGTCCAGAAAATGAGGTACCCTTTTCAATAATTTTCTGAAGCATCAAGTACTGTAATATAAGAATGTAAAAGCTTTAGCAAATCTAATAGAAGAAAGAGAAAAAAGCGTGAATAAAGACAAAAGTACAAAAGCAGCAACAACAAAAACACTGAAGATTGAATTCAAGCTTCTGTTGCCGATAATCAAGCGTCCGAAATGTCATATTTTATGGTACGCTCTTTCTAATGAAGCGGTCTTGGTTTTGTTAGAGAGATAAGAGAAATACCTACATGTTTCCTGAAAAAGCCGAGATCTGTATCAATCTCTATCGGAGTGAAATTCCTTCTTCAAGCTTGAGATGTGATACTATGCGTGGCAATCAGAAAATGCAACCGTATGCTGACACTTTCTAGAGCTTTGCGTGTTGAAAAATATCGATTTTGGTATCTTTGGAAGGCTCAAAGAAATATCTGCAGCTCTCATGAAGAGGCCAAGAACGAAATCGATCTCTATTTTTATCAAAATGCATCCGTAAGTTGGTGACGTGATGCCGTTCCTGACTGTCATACCATTGTAGCGTCTGATGGCCATATATTGAGATGATGTTGTTCGAATGGGATGAAACCGGTGTCTCATTAAAGCTAATATCCATATAAACATGTTTCATGCAGACATCGAATCCTAATTCAGCCAGTAACAGGGTCAAAGAAGCATAATACGCTAAATGGTCAGAATGCTACGAGTTAAATAGACTTGTGAATGTGCAAAGCGGATACCCAAGCGCCTTAGCTCATTTTAAGAAGCGTTCAGCGAAGCTAATCAAGCGTCTTCGCAGAATACAGAACATTATGATGGGTAGAGAAGTAATTTTGAATGAAGTATTAAGATATTCAACGTCCAAACTTGACCAGAAAATGAGGTACCATTTTCAATAAAGTTCTGAAGCATCAAGTACTGTAATATAAGAATGTAAAAGCTTCTGCAACTCTAATAGAAGAAAGAGAAAAAGTGTGAATAAAGACAAAAGTACAAAAGTGGCAACAGCAAAAACACAGAAGATTGAAGTCAAGTGTCTACTGCTGATAATCAAGCGTCCGAAACGTCGTATTTTGAGGTACGCTCGTCCTAATGAAGTGATCTTGGTTTTGTTAGAAAGATAAGAGAAATACCTACATGTTTCCTCAAGAAGCCGAGATCTGTATCAATCTCTATCGGAGTGAAATTCCTTCTTCAAGCTTGAGATGTGATACGGTTCGTGGTAATCAGAACATGCAACCGTATGCTGACACTTTGTAGAGCTTTGCGTGTTGAAAAGTATCAATCTTGGTATCTTTGGAAGGCTCAAAGAATTATCTGCAACTCTCGTGAAGAGGCCAAGAACGAAATCGATCTCTATCTTTGTCAAAATGCATCCGTAAGTTGGTGATGTGATGCCGTTCCTGACTGTCATACCTTTGTAGCGTCTAATGGCCATATATTGAGATGATGTTCTTCGAGTTGGATGAAACCGGTGTCTCATTAAAGTTAATATCCATATAAACAAGTTTCATGAAGACATCGAATACTAATTCAGCTAGTAACAGGGTCAAAGAAGCATAATACGCTAAATGGTCAGAATGCTACGAGTTAAACAAACTTGTGAATGTGCAAAGCGGATACACAAGCGCCTTAGCTCATTTTAAGATGCCTCTAGTGAAGCTAATCATGCATCTTCTAAGAATACAGAACATTATGACAGGTGGAGAAGAAATTTTGAATGAAGTATTGAGATATTCAACGTCCAAGCTTGACCAGAAAATGAGGTACCCTTTTCAATAAAGTTCTGAAGCATAAAGTACTGTAATATAAGAATGTAAAAGCGTCAGCAAATCTAGTAGAAGAAAGAGAAAAAAGCGAAAAAAGCGTGAATAAAGATAAAAGTACAAAAGCGGCAACAGCAAAAACACGGAAGATTGAATTCAAGCAACTGTTGCCGATAATCAAGCGTCCGAAACGTCGTATTTTGAGGTACGCTCTTTCTAATGAAGCGATCTTGGTTTTTTTAGAAAGATAAGACAAATACCTACATGTTTCCTGAAGAAGCCGAGATCTGTATCAATCTCTATCGGAGTGAAATTCCTTCTTCAAGCTTGAGAAGTGATACTGTTTGTGGCAATCAGAACATGCAACCGTCCGCTGACAATTTCGAAAGCTTTGTGTGTACAAAAGTATCGATCTTGTTATCTTTGGAAGGCTCAAAGAAATATCTGCAGCTCTCGAGAAGAGGCAAAGAACGAAATCCATCTCAATCTTTGTCAAAATGCATCCGTAAGTTGGTGACGTGATGCTGTTCCTGACTGTCATACCTTTATAGCATCTGATGGCCATATATTGAGATGATGTTGTCCGAATTGGATGAAACCGGTGTCTCATTAAAGCTAAGATCCATATAAACAAGTTTAATGAAGACATCGAATACTAATTCCGCCAGTAACAGGGTCATAGAAGCATAATACGCTAAATTGTCAGAATGCTACGAGTTAAACAGACCTGTTTAGCTCATTTTAAGAAGCATCCAGTCAAGCTAATCAAGCGTCTTCTCCGAATACAGAATATTATGATGGGTGGAGAAGTAATTTTGAATGAAGTATTAAGATATTCAACGTCCAAGCTTGACTAGAAAATGAGGTACCCTTTTCAATAAAGTTCTGAAGCATCAAATACTGTAATATAAGATTGTAAAAGCTTCAGCAACTCAAATAGAAGAAAGAGAAAAAATCGCGAATAAAAACAAAAGTCAAAAAGCGGCAACCTCATAAACACTGAAGATTGAAGTCAAGCGTCTGCTGCCGATAATCAAGCATTCGAAACATCGTATTTTGTGGTACGCTCGTCCTAATGAAGCGATCTTGGTTTGGTTAGAAAGATAAGAGAAATACCTGCATGTTTCCTGAAGAAGCAGAGATATGTATCAATCTATATCGGAGTAAAATTCCTTCTTCAAGCTTGAGATGTGATATTGTTCGTGGCAATCCGAACATTCAACCGTCTGCTGACAATTTCTAAAGCTTTGCGTGCTCAAAAGTATCGATCTTGGTATAGCTGGAAGGCTCAAAGAAATATCTGCAGCTCTCGTGAAGAGGCCAAGAACGAAATCGATCTTTATCTTTGTCAAAATGCATCCGTAAGTTGGTGACGTGATGCCGTTCCTGACTGTCATACCTTTGTAGTGGTTGATGGCCATATATTGAGATGATGGTGTTCGCATTGGATGAAACCGGTGTCTCATTAAAGCTAATATCCATATAAACAAGTTTCATGAAGACATCGAATCCTAATTCGGCCAGTAACAGGGTCAAAGAAGCATAATATGCTAAATGACCAGAATGCTGCGAGTTAAACAGACTTGTGAATGTGCAAAGCGGATACCCAAGCGCCTTAGCTCATTTAAGAAGCGTCCAGTGAAGCTAATCAAGCGTCTTCTCAGAATACAGAACATTATGATGGGTGGAGAAGTAATTTTGAATGAAGTATTAAGATATTCAACTTCCAAGCTTGACCAGAAAATGAGGTACCCTTTTCAATAAAGTTCTACAGCATCAAGTACTGTAATATAATAATGTAAAAGCTTCAGTATCTCTAATATAAGAAAGAGAATAAAAGTGTGAATAAAGACAGAAGTACAAAAGTGGCAACAGCTAAAACACTGAAGATTGAAGTCAAGCGTTTGCTGCTGATAATCAAGCATCCGAAACATCGTATTTTGTGGTACGCTCATCCTAATGAAGCGATCTTGGTTTTGTTAGAAAGATAAGAGAAATACCTACATGTTTCCTGAAGAAGCAGAGATCTGTATCAATCTCTATCGGAGTGAAATTCCATCTTCAAGCTTGAGATGTGATACTGTTCGTGGCAATCAAAACATGTAACTGTATGCTGATTCTCTTTTCTTTTTAACAATACCAAGATCACTTCATTAGGATGAGCGTACCTCAAAATACGACGTTTCGGACACTTGATTATCGGCAGCAGACGCTTGACTTCAATCTTCAGTATTTTTGTTGTTGCCGCTTTTGTACTTTTGTCTTTATTCTTGCTTTTCTTCTCTTTCTTCTATTAGAGTTGCTGAAGCTTTTATATTCTTATATTATTGTACTTGATGCTTCAGAACTTCATTTAAAAGGGTACCTCATTATCTGGTCAAGCTTGGATGGTTCTGTATTCTGAGAAGACGCTTGATTAGCTTCACTGGACGCTTCTTAAATGAGCTAAGGAGCTTGGTTATCTGCTTTGCACATTCTCAAGTCTATTTAACTCATAGCTTTCTGACCATTTAGCGTATTACGCTTCTTTGACCCTGTTACTGGCCGAATTAAGATTCGATGTCTTCATGAAACTTGTTTATAACGCTACAAAGCTTTAATGAGACATCGGTTTCATCCAATTTGAACACCTTCGACTTAATATATGGCTATCAGACACTACAAAAGTATGACAGTCATGTACAGCATCTCGACACCAACTTACGGATGCATTTTGACAAAGATAGAGATCGATTTCGCTCTTGACCTCTTCACGAGAGTTGCAGATATTTCTTTGAGCTTTCCAACGATATCAAGATCGATACTTTTGAACACCCAAAGCTCCATAAATTGTCAGCAGACGGTTGCATGTTCTGATTGTCACGAACAGTATCACATCTCAAGCTTGAAGAAGGAATTTCATTGAGCTAGAGATTGATTCAGATCTCGGCTTCAACAGGAAACGTGTAGGTATTTCTCTTATCTTTCTAACAAAATAAAGATCACTTCATTAGGACGAGCATACCTCAAAATCGGTGTTTTTGTTTTTGTAGCTTTTTTACTTTTGTCTTTATTCATGCTTTTTTTTATCTTTCTTCAATTAGACTTGCTGAAGATTTATCTTTTTCTATTACAGTACTTGATGCTTCAGAACTTTATTGAAAAGGGTACCTCATTTTCGGGTCAAGCTTGGACTTTGAATATCTTAATACTTCATTCAAAATTACTTCTCCACCCACCATAATGTTCGGTATTCTGAGTAGACGCTTGATTAGCTTCACTGGACGCTTCTTAAATGAGCTAAGGTGCTTGGTTATCCACTTGGGACATTTACAAGGCTATTTAACTGGTAGCATTCTGACCATTTAGCATATTATGCTTCTTTGACCCTGTTACTTGCTGAATTAGGATTCGATGTCTTCGTGAAATTTGTTTATGTGGATATTAGCTTTAATGAGACATCGTTTCATCCAATTCAAACACCATCAGCTCAATATATGGCCATCAGACGCTAGAAAGGTAGGACAGTCAGGAACGGTATCACGTCACCAACTCACGGACGCATTTTGACAAAGATAGAGATCGATTTCGTTCTTGACCTCTTCACGAGAGCTGCAGATATTTCTTTGAGCCTTCCAACGATTACTACAAGAAAACAGTCATTTAGCTGCAAAATTTTAGTGTCGGCCATGACTCCGATGATAATTTCTGGAGTTAGCGTCGGCCTATTGGACGCTAAGCCGTCGCGAGGACGCGAAAATATTTTTTAATTTTTTTAATGCTTTAGCGTAGGCCTGGCTGACGCTATAGGCCGACGCTACCTGAATTTATTAATCATAGCGTCGGCTGGCTGACGCTAGTGTTCAAATAACCCACCTCTGTGTTTGCTGGATCAGTCTGACTCTCACTCTCGCCGCCTCTCATCCTACCCATCTCCCAAACACACAAACCCTTCTCTGGAAACCGCGACGGAGACCACCGCGACGGAGACGGAGACCACCGCGACGCCGTCACGACGAGACCGAGTTATCAAACGGCAAGCACAAACGGTCATCCCTTCCCCCTCACTCACGAACGACGAGCACCACGGCGCGGACACGAACGACGCCTCAATGACCACCACAGCGGGAACAACTATCCCTTCTCACGATTCATTTTCCAACTCTAACAACCACTGTGTTTGATTTTCCCTTTTGGATTTCCCTTTTGGATTTACCCTGCTACCTCACTATGAGTGGTTGAGATTCTTTGTTTTATTATGTGTTTGATTTCCCTTTCCTGCTATCTCCTATGTTGTTTTTATTAACATGATGAGTTATTACTCTATTTTGTGATTTCTTTACAAGTTAGAACATCTCATTTTATAGAGCTTATTGTTTCAATGTCTGGGGTTTGATGAACATGCTCATAAGCTGCTTGACAAATTTATTTTATTTTGTCCAATTGATAAATTTGAGGGTTCAATTTAACTGGAGGTTGAATCTCATCTTTTGCTATAAACATGTTGTCCTGTAATAATAAGGAGGAAATCATTTTGGTTATTTACTTCTGTTTTAGCATTATCTTGCTACGGGTCTAGAAATAAAGATATTATTATAAGTATTGTGCCTGAACATTTGAGAAAACAGTGGGTTGGATGTAGTATCTTTAGGTGCCAATCCTTTGACCACCAAACTCAAGTGTAGTACCACTTTCTACACCTGAAGACAGCCCAAGTACAATCTTACCGGTGCTACTGGACCTGTGAAAGCAAGCTACAAAATAAAATCAAGCAATTCTTAGTTTCAACTAGCGCCTATTTGGCCATATAGGCATAAATTAGGAACTTACTGCTAGCTAGGTATCTGTTCTTCTAGCATAGATCTTTTCATTTTTGTTTACCTTGTGTTTTTGTAATGATATAATTGTGGTTGATCTTGTAGTTTCTTGCCAATTGAATTTGTTACTCTGATCAATTCTCCCTCTACAGGTCTCTGACTGAATCTACCTATGTTCATGTTTTGCAACATGTCTGAGTCCTACTTTGGGTTCATTAAATTTAAGAATATTGCTTATTTGTCTTATGGGAGAAAATAAAGGCACCACCCACCACCCGTATCAGCCAACATTATTTCCCTCATGTTAAATAAGGATTGGCCTTCCTAATTGCCTCCTATTTGAGATTTTTAAAAAGGGAGAATCATGTTGATGAAATTACATTGACCTCTTTAGTTTCATAAATTACACTATATATATAGCAAAAATGATTTTTAAATCATATGTAAGGCTATAATTTGCTGTAGGAACTAGCTGATTTGTCTCCATTCATTGTTCACAAAACATGTTACAATTAGCAAGGGGCAGGAAAACTAAAATACTTTTTAATTTATTAAATTATAAATTATTAGCCATTCTCTTCTACTCCCATCTCCCAAATAGGCTTAAACATGTTTTTTGGGCAACGAATAGAAAACTTGTTGTGAGAATGGCACTACTCTCATGTTTGTCGTTTTAGTGCATTTTCTTTTTTCGTTGTTGTTTACAGTTGCTATATATGGATGTTGAAGTATATTGGATTAAAGATTATTAGTTGGTTGAAGTAATAATACAAGATTCATCTGCTAATACATCAATGCCAACTTCTCAATCTACTGGTATATGTCATTAACATGGTGTGGAAGTGAGGATAACTGAAAAATGCCTATATGGTGCTAAGAACTAATGTCCATAGTTTCACCTGCACTCAATTTCACAAATGAATTATTCAGACATTCCTCAAGCTAAGGAATTGAGAAACTCTAACCAATGAATTGCATTTGATAAAATGTTTCTTTTAAATGTGTGAAATGAATACCAGAAATTCGAGAGGGATGTTATTTTCATGTAATTATTTATTACTAGAAGAAAGTGGGCTCTTTCTTTCCTTGGGTTTTCAGATATTGCTTAATGTGCATGACTATTGAACCTAGGCTGTAGTAGTTTAGCTCTTGCAAAATATGCATAAAGTATGATTCTCAACTGATGTGAAGGCTCAATTAGAATGCAGTAGGCATTGTATATGTTTCCCTTTAGTTTGGTAAGAATATATGAGTCAATTGCAGAACTACCAATTATGTTTTATGCTCTAATTAGTGTTATATTCTGTTTAAGTGATAATAGTGTAAAAAAAAAAAAAATTTCCTACGAGAATTCACTATTCTGGCTTGTAGTTTGAGCTCAAACAAGAATAGACGTGGCCTAAAGCAACAAGGGCACACTATGATTATTAGAACAAAATACTCGGTAATGAACATATAGATTAGTTGACACACTTTTATTTAGGTTCTTTCGATAACCCTTCAACACTTGGGAATTGAAAAGTTGAATCTTGTGAATTTTAATTTGTAGCTTGTACCATGCAATAAGGACAAAGGAAAAAAAATAAGATGAGTGAAAAAAAATAAGATGAGTACAAATAATTTTATATGTGGGGCTAGTAGAGGAAATTTAATTTGTAATGAATGGTTGCCAAATGGTAGCTACTAGCTCATACTTTCTTTGCATTTCACGGGTAGGTAAAGTCTTACCTTAAAGCATTGGTATCAGCCATATCTTATGATGCCTCTTTGTTGGTTGTTGCTTAATTAGTTGATTTTGTTGTGGAGCTTAAGTTACAGTGCACTAACTATGACCTGATGGTTGTTTGATGCCACCTGTTGTGTTATGTTGGACCTCTTTGATTAGTTTCTTGGATTTGAGAATGATGTCATGGTCATTAATGCCCTCAGGGATCATGAATTAAATTTTGGAAAGCCTACTTACTAATTTTTTTTATCTTTTTGGAATATATACTTCATAACCATGTGTTTAATTTTATTAAACGTCTGCCTCCATTGATATGAGAAACAGCTCAAAAATGGCTTCCTCATCCAAAAATAGAAAGCTGATCATTCCCTTTCTTTATTTTTATGTTACATTTTTTGTGCTGCAATATTGAGGTTTATGTGACAAGTTGATAATGCTAAATTGATAGTATCATTATGGCAGAAAAAGACGTCAAACATGTAGGTAACTTATGTGCTTCTAATTTTATTTTTGCAGGACTGTTCGTGACACTTGGAGATTACATTAGGAGTTTGAGGTGTGTATGCCAAGTTTTTTTTATTTAGCTATGTTTATGTAATGTGTTATATGAATTGATATGTTGTTTGTTAGTGGAGCATAAAGCTCAATAAGTGTGATTTTGTCTGAGATGTTGGATACCGGATTGTGTGCTGGTAATTTAGAAACTATGCATGTGTTTGTCGGATTGAATTGTTGTTTCCTACTGGAGAGCAGAGCTCAATAGGATAAGTTGTTAAGATAATGTTATTTTTATCATATATCCAATTTTATTTGATCTTATATATACTGTTATTTATATTAAAGGGTTGATAATTATATGTTTGCCACATAGAAAATGGATCGTAGCTGGATGTATGAAAGGGTCAATCCTGATAGGAGAGGTTTGAAAGATGATTTTGTTAGTGGAGTTGACGAGTTTGTCGAGAAGGCTAAGGAACAACCCTACTTTTTGTCTGAGGGAAGGATCAGGTGTCCTTGTGCAAAGTGTAAGTGCATGAAGCTATTGACTCCAAGCGAGGTGAAGGTTAACTTGTACAAGCGTGGGTTTAAGCCAAATTATTGGATCTGGACTATTCATGGAGAAGTGGGGCCAGATATTGATGAACGGGGTCATTCAAGAAGTAGTGGACATATGGATAATGAAGACCACTTTGTGTCAATGCATCAGATGGTGTATGATGCTTTTAGGCCATTTCCTGATGTGCCGCATGTCAATGCTAACATAGAAAATGAGACATTAACTGAGGAACAAACACCCAATGAGGAGGCTCATCGATTTTATGATATGCTAATCTCTGCAAACCGGCCCATTTATGAAGGAGCTACCGAATCTAAGTTATCAATATCTGTTAAACTTTTGGCAGCTAGATCTAACTACCATGTTCCTGAAAAGTGTATAGATTATTTTGCACAAATGCTTGTCGATGTAGCTCCAACAAAACAATATTTACCCGGAAACTATTATCAAGCAACAAAGTTGGTGTCTAAATTAGGGTTGAAGGCTGAGAAGATTGATTGTTGTGTGAATGGTTGCATGTTATATGGAGAAGGTAACAAATCAAGAGAATGCAATTTTTGTCATGCTACGAGATATGTTCCTCGAAAGAATGGGATGGGGAAATACAATGATGTTCCGGTGAAAAGAATGTTCTATTTGCCTATGATTCCCAGGTTACAAAGATTATATGCATCAATGGAATCTGCAGCTCAAATGAGATGGCATCATGAGAATAGGAAGAATTCGAACGTCTTGCGCCATCCATTTGATGGGAAGGCATGGAAACACTTTGATGATGTTTATCCATATTTTACCAGTGAGCCAAGAAATGTAAGACTGGGTCTATGTGCTGATGGGTTTACACCTTGCATCCAAGCGTCCACTTCTCCATACTCATGTTGCCGGTAATAGTTACACCTTACAATCTTCCCCCTGAAATGTGCATGACCAAACCATACATGTTTTTGACTTGTGTCATACCTGGACCATCTAACCTGAAATCAAAGACAGATGTTTACTTGCAGCCCTTGATTGATGATTTGCAAAAATTGTGGAGTTATGGCGTTTTGACTTACGATATCTCCACGAAACAAAACTTTGTCATTAGAGCATGCTTAATGTGGACAATCAATGATTTTTCGGCCTACGGTATGTCATCTGGATGGGGAACACAGGGTAAATTGGCATGTTCTTATTGCATGGAAGACACAAAGGCTTTCACCCTGAAATATGGTGGAAAAAATCCTTAGTTTGATTGTCATCGTCGATTCCTACCAGCAGATCATTCTTTCAGAAGAAGTAAAAGGGGTTTTAAAAGAAACATGGATGAGAAGGATGGTCCACCTTACATTTTAACAGGGCAACAAATATGGGAATTTGTTCGTGATTTTCCAAAAGTGACAGAGGTTGATTGGGGCAAATTGCAAGGGTATGGTGAGTTTCATAATTGGACCAAACAAAGTATATTTTGGGATCTGCCATACTGGAAGGACAACTTATAAAGGCACAACCTTGATATGATGCATATAGAGAAGAATTTCTTTGATAATGTGTTTAGCACTGTCATGAATGTTAAAGGTAAAACAAAGGACAATGAAAAGGCAAGAATGGATATATCTGTGTTCTGTGCATGCAGGGACTTGGAGATGCAAATCTTACCTAACGGAAAGATGGGAAAGCCAAAGGGAAACTACACTTTTTCACCAGAAGATGCAAAGTTAGTGTGTAAATGGATTACGGAACTGAAAATGCCGGATGGCTATGCTTCAAACCTTGCTAGGTGTGCCGATGTATCCAAAGGTAAGATGCAGGGGATGAAAAGCCATGACTGTCATGTATTCATGGAGTGTTTATTCTCAATGGCCTTTCATTCCTTGCCAGAATGTGTATGGAAGCCACTAACTGAATTAAGTCGATTCTTCAAAGATCTATGTTGTAATACATTGAGGATGGACGACCTAGTTAGATTGGAGCAAAATATTCCCATCATCATAAGCAAGTTGGAAAGGATTTTTCCACCGGGTTTCTTTGATTCAATGGAGCATCTCCCGATTCGCCTTCCTATTGATGCAATCCTTGGTGGTCCGGTTCAATATCGATGGATATATCCATTTGAAAGGTAATTAAATTATTATTTTTAAATATTCACATCTTGATTTATTTGAACTTCAGAGATGTATGGTCATTTTACAAGCAGATTCATGGGAGACTCAAAGCGGTCAGTGAAAAATAAGGCTAGAGTAGAAGGTTCCATATGCGCTTTTTACTTACATCGTGAGACAACCTATTTTTGCTCTCATTATTTCAAGACCTTCAGCTTGTTGCCAACCACAAGTTTTAGGAACGATCCTCGATCAGGACATGAGGGCGTCCACCCAACGTTGTCACTCTTGAACAAATCCGGTCGTCCTAGCGGGAAGCCTCAACCCTATTAGCTAACAGATAATGAATGGAATTCCGCTCATATACATGTTCTGATCAATTGTCATGAGATTAAACCATATCTTGAGTAACTAAAATTCGTATCACATCAAGTATGTGCTTGACGCATTGTATATTGTAGAGTTACTTATCAATTATGTGCTTGATGTCAGTGCATTCTTGCAATATCACTGCAACGATGAACAAGATGCTTCTGGTCGTATACATGTCGAATTTGCCGAATGGTTGAAGGCATATGTAAGTACAATATACACGACTAATATAATTATTGATAACCACACTCCCTAAGCATATTTGTATATTCTATATAGGTTCATGATGAGAGGAATAGGGTGATCAACACAGATATACAGGCATTAGCTTGGGGTCCTTTATCCAAGGCAAAATCGTGGCACAAGTACTTTGTTAATGGGTATAAGTTTCACACTAATGCTTGGAGTGATGGTAAAAAAACCATAAATTGTGGGGTGCATGTAAAAGGCTCCGAAGGAGGAGGAGATGACTTTTACGGCATCATCCAACATATCATGGAATTGGAATACCATGGTTTGAGTAATAAGATTGCTGTATTTTACTGTGAATGGTTTGATCCAACGAGGAATAGAGGCACACTGGTGCATCCATAGTATAATACTGTTGATATTAAGATGAATAGACGGTATGGTCGGTATGATCCGTTCATCCTTGCAGACAAAAGCAAGACAGGTATATTATGTCCATTATCCAGAAATGTGTAAAGATCTACGTGGTTGGTCTGCAGCAATCACCACAAAACCACGGGGTCATGTGGAAGTTGAGGACATAGAGGATGAAGTGCCTTATCAGGTTGATGAGATGTGACCAGTTGCACCAATTACAGAAGTTGAACCATTACATGGCTTACTTGATGAAACCGTAAATGAGTTTGAACAGATAATTGATCCTAATAACGATCCAATGGACGAGGATGGTCAATCAGAATGTAGTGATGAAGATGTACAGAATGGGGTGGACGAGGATCAGGGCAATTATGAGGATAGTGACGAGGATTAGTTTAGGTCAATTTTATAATATGTATTTGACTTTTTTTTGATAAAATGTATTTGAATATTTTAATATGTATCTTAATATGCACAAGTCAACTTTATATGTATGTTTAGAATATTATCTAACTATTTTAATGCGTATGATTATATTATATGTATGGTATGTATGTCTATATGTTATATTTTGCACTATAGTAAATGGCAGAACAAGGTCGGGGCAAGATGCCTGTCAAAAGACCAGGTCGAGGGAGGCTTATCAGACCTGGCGATCTTGCTGCACTGACAGAGCGCACGCGCCGCCAGAGACCAGTTCCACCCCCACCTTCCCAGCCTACATCACCAGTGGTCCATCCTAACCCACCACAACTCCAGCCGAGCACGACACCACCACCGTCCCAGCCGACACCACCAGCAGTGCAGCCTACCACTGACGTCTTCACTATAATGCCTACTCCGGGTTATGTGCCATCCGGACAGTTTGAGTTCGGTTCATCTTCATACCGCAGTCCACATGAGCCTGTGTTGCAGCAGCCTCCCCATGAGGAGGTCGACCGACAAGAGGAGGACCAAGAGGTCGACGAGGAGGTGGAACAGGATAGGCACGACCTCTTCATCAGGGTCCGAGGGAGTACCAGATGGACGCGGACGGGAAGATCATCATACGTCCTTTTGGTCGAGGGTAAATTAGAACTTTCTTTGTTTCTATATGTATGTGTTAAGAACTTAGTTTTATGTTTACATTTGATTTGACATTTGTCATTCATCATGTAATTTTTTGTAGGTGGACTCCATCATCATTTGCTACTAACGCGATTAGGTGTGCCATTAAGGCACAATTGCGGGGTCCTCATCATTGCTGGAATGTGACCCCTATCGCAGTGAGGAACTTTTGGTGGGCTAGACTTAAGGTAAATTTTGTATATTTGATGCACTAATAATGTATTCATGTTTTAAGCATTCTATATTGGGGGATGAAGTTGCATAACATGGATAGGTACATTGTAAACTGATAATGTATCATTTGGCTGTAGTATTTACAAGAAACTTGCATAACTTGTTATGGTGCATTAGTTAGTGTTATGTTTTATAACTTCATATGTTATTATCCTCTTTGGTCTGTCTTAGTCTTCAACACACTGGATTTGATGGATTGATTCCTTTATCTTTGTGGAACCTCACTCAACCCACATTTTTGGAACTCCATTACAACAACCTTACTGGTGAGATCCCCCCATTACTTTTTTCAAACCTTAAACATCTCACTCATTTGTAGAACAAACACAAGGTACTTGGAAAATGTTACTGATTTAGCTTTGTCATCAAAACATGTTCTCTGTTTTTTTGTACCTATTGTATATAACAATACATTGAAGAGTGTTCTCGTTTACTGATTATGAGTATGATGAATCTGGTTTCATCATAAATGAGCTAAGGGACTTGGTTATCGGCTTTGCACATTCACAAGTCTGTTTAACTCGTAGCATTCTGACCATTTAGCGTATTATGCTTCTTTGACCCTGTTACTGGCCAAATTAGGAATCGATGTCTTCCTGAAACTTGTTTACATGGATATTAGCATTAATGACACACCGGTTTCATCCAATTCTAACACCATCAGCTCAATATCTGGCCATCGGATGCATTTTGACAATGATAGAGATCGATTGCGTAATTGACCTCTTCATGAGAGCTGCAGATATTTCTTTAAGCCTTCCAACGATACCAAGATCGATACTTTTGAACATGCAAAGCTCCAAAAACTGTCAGCAGACGATTGCATGTTCTAATTGCACGAACAGTATCACATCTCAAGCATAAAGAAGGAATTTCCCTCCGATAGAGATTGATACAGATCTTGGCTTATTCAGGAAACATCTATGTATTTCTCTTATCTTTCTAACAAAACCAAGATCGCTTCATTAGGATGAGCGTACCTCAAAATACGACGTTTCGGACGCTAGATTTTCGGCAGCAGACGCTTGACTTCAATCTTCAGTGTTTTTGCTGTTGCCACATTTGTACTTTTGTCTTTATTCACGCTTTTATTCTCTTTCTTCTATTAGAGTTGAGGAAGCTTTTAGATTATTATATTACAGTACTTGATGCTTCAGAACTTTATTGAAAAGGGTGCCTCATTTTCTGATCGATTCTTGGACGTTGAATATCCTAATACTTCATTCAAAATTACTTCTCCACCCATCATAATGTTCGTTATTCTGAGTAGATGCTTGATTAGCTTCACTGGATGCATCTTAAATGAGCAAAGGCGCTTGGTTATCCACTTTGCACATTTACAAGTTTGTTTAACTCGTAGCATTCGGACCATTCAGCGTATTATGCTTCTTTGACACTGTTACTGGCCGAATTTGGAAACGATGTCTTCCTGAAACTTGTTTACATGGATATTAGCTTTAATGACACACTGGTTTCATCCAACTTGAAAACCATCAGCTCAATATATGGCCATCAGACGCTACAAAGGTATGACAGTCAGGAACAACATCATGTCACCAACTTACGGATGCATTTTGACAAAGAAAGAGATCGATTTCGATCTTGACCTCTTCACGAGAGCTGCAGATATTTCTTTGAGCCTTCCAACGATACCAAGATCGATACTTGTGAACACGCAAAGCTCCAGAAATTGTCAGCAGACGGTTCCATGTTCTGATTGCCATGAACAGTATCACATCTCAAGCTTGAAGAAGGAATTTCACTCAGATCGAGATTGATTCAGATCTCGACTTCGACAGGACACAGATAGGTATTTCTCTTATCTTTCTAAAAAAACCAAGATCACTTCATTAGGATGAGCATACCTCAAAATACGACGTTCCGATTGCTTGATTATCGGCAGCAGACGCTTGACTTCAATCTTCAGTGTTTTTACTGTTGCCGCATTTGTACTTTTGCCTTTATTCACGCTTTTATTCTCTTTCTTCTATTAGAGTTGATGAAGCTTTTACATTCGTATATTACAGTACTTGACGCTTCAGAACTTTATTGAAAAGGGTACCTTATTTTCTGATCAAGCTTGGACGTTGAATATCTTAATACTTCATTCAAAATCACTTCTCCACCCATCATAATGTTCGGTATTCTGAGTAGATGCTTGATTAGCTTCATTGGACGATTCTTAAATGAGCTAAGGCGCTTGGTTATCCGCTTTGCACATTCACAAGTCTGTTTAACTCGTAGCATTCTGACCATTTAGCGTGTTATGCTTCTTTGACCCTGTTACTGGCCAACTTAGGAATCGATGTCTTCCTGAAACTTGTTTACATGGATATTAGCTTTAATGACATAACGGTTTCATCCAATTCGAACACCATCAGCTCAATATATGGCCATTAGACGCTACAAAGGTATGACAGTCAGGAACGGCATCACGTCACCATCTTACGGATGCATTTTGACAAAGATAGAGATCGATTTCGTTATTGACCTCTTCACGAGAGCTGCAAAAATTTCTTTGAGCCTTCCAACGATACCAAGATCGATACTTTTGAACACGCAAAGCTCCAGAAATTGTCAGCCGACGATTGCATGTTCGGATTGCCATGAACAGTATCATATCTCAAGCTTGAAGAAGGAATTTCACTTCGATAGAGATAGATACAGATCTCAGCTTCACCAGCTTACGGATACATTTTGACAAAGATAGAGATCAATTTCGTTCTTGACCTCTTCACGAGACTTGCAGATATTTCTTTGAGCCTTCCAAAGATACCAAGATCGATACTTCTGAACACGCAAAGATCCAGAAATTGTCAGCAAACGGTTGCATGTTCTGATTGCCACGAACAGTATCACATCTCAAGCTTGAAGAAGGAATTTCACTCCGATAGAGATTGATATAGATCTCGGCTTATTCTGGAAACATCTATGTATTTCTCTTATATTTCTAACAAAACCAAGATCGCTTCATTAGGACGAGCGTACCTCAAAATACGATGTTTCAGACGCTTTATTTTCGGCAGTAGACGCTTGACTTCAATCTTCAGTGATTTTGTTGTTGCCTCTTTTGTACTTGTCTTTATTCACGCTTTTCTACTCTTTCTTCTACTAGAGTTGTTGAAGCTTTTATATTCTTATATTACAGTACTTGATGCTTCAGAACTTTATTGAAAAGGGTACCTCATTTTTTGGTCAAGCTTGGACGTTGAATATCTTAATACTTCACTAAAAATTACTTCTCCACCCATCATAATGTTCTGTATTTTGAGAAGATGCTTGATTTACTTCACTGGACACATCTTAAATGAGCTAAGGCACTTGGTTATCCGCTTTGCATATTCACAAGTCTGTTTAAGTCGTAGCATTCTGACCATTTAGCATATTATACTTCTTTGACCCTGTTACTGGCCAAATTAGGAATCGATGTCTTCCTGAAACTTGTTTACAAGGATATTAGATTTAGTGACACATCAGTTTCATCCAATTCTAACACCATCAGCTCAATATATGGCCATCAGACGCTACAAAGGTATGACAGTCAGGAACGGCATCACGTCACCAACTTCGGATGCATTTTGACAAAGATAGAGATCGATTTCGTTCTTGACTTCTTCACGAGAGCTGCAGATATTTCTTTGAGCCTTCCAATGATACCAATATCGATACTTTTGAACACGCATAGCTCCAAAATTGTCAGCAGATGGTTGCATGTTCTGATTGCCACGAACAGTATCACGTCTCAAGCTTGAAGAAGGAATTTCACTCCGATAGAGATTGATACAGATCTCGGCTTATTCAGGAAACATCTATGTATTTCTCTTATCTTTCTAACAAAACCAAGATCGCTTCTATTACAGTGCTTGATGCT
Organism: Ammopiptanthus mongolicus; assembly: GCA_039655645.1. Lineage (NCBI taxonomy): Eukaryota > Viridiplantae > Streptophyta > Magnoliopsida > Fabales > Fabaceae > Ammopiptanthus > Ammopiptanthus mongolicus. The sequence continues at coordinate 59,449,909 of CM077346.1, read as the reverse complement.
TCAGAACTTTATTGAAATGGGTACCTCATTTTTTTGTCAAGCTTGGACGTTGAATATCTTAATACTTCATTCAAAATTACTTCTCCACCCATCATAATGTTCGGTATTCTAAGTAGACGCTTGATTTGCTTCACTGGACGATTCTTAAAAGAGCTAAGGTGCTTGGTTATCCGCTTTGCACATCCACAAGTATGTTTAACTCGTAGCATTTTGACCATTTAGCGTATTATGCTTCTTTGACCCTGTTACTCGCCGAATTAGGATTTGACGTCTTCATGAAACTTGTTTATACGGATATTAGCTTTAATGAGACACTGATTCCATCCAATTCGAACACCAGCAGCTCAATATATGGCCATCAAACGCTAAAAAGCTATGACAGTCAGGAACGGCATCACGTCACCAACTTACGGATGCATTTTGACAAAGATAGAGATCGATTTCATTCTTGACCTCTTCACGAGAGCTGCAGATATTTCTTTGAGCCTTCCAACGATACCAAGATCGATACTTTTGAACAAGCTCCAGAAATTGTCAGCTGACAGTTGCATGTTCAAATTGCCATGAACAGTATCATATCTCTAGCTTGAAGAAGGAATTTCACTCCGATAGAGATTGATACAGGTCTCGGATTCTTCAGGAAACATGTATGTATTTCTCTTATCTTTCTAAAAAAACCAAGATCATTTCATTAGGTCGAGCGTACCTCAAAATACGACGTTTCAGACGCTTGATTATCGGCAGCAGACGATTAACTTCAATCTTCAGTGTTTTTGTTGTTGCCGGTTTTGTACTTTTGTCTTTATTCACGCTTTTCTACTTTTTCTTCTATTAGAGTTGCTGAAGCTTTTATATTCTTATATTACAGTACTTGATGCTTCAGAACTTTATTGAAAAGGGTACCTCATTTTCCGGTCAAGCTTGGACGTTGAATATTTTAATACTTCATTCAAAATTACTTCTCCACCCATCATAATGTTAGGTATTCTGAGAAGATGCTTGATTTGCTTCACTGGACGCATCTTAAATGAGCTAACACTAGTGGAAAATAGACTTTTCACGTCAGGCTTTTAACATATGTTAAAGAAAAACAGATGTTAAAAATAGATGCGGTGGCAAACTTGTAAATAAATAGCGTATGGAGCAGACTTTTAACATTGGTTATAAGTAACCTGATGTTAAAATGTACTTTTAACATCCGTTTCTGGTAAAACCGATGTTAAAAGTAACTTTTTAACATCGGTTTTTTATATAACCGATGTTAAAATAAATTTTAACATCGGTTTTTTCTAACAACCGATGTTAAAAGTTATTAAAATTTATAACGAACTTTCTCAAACCTTCTCTGTCTCGCGCCCTACATTTCAACGTTACAGTGTTCTCACTCCCGCGACCTACTTTTCTCTTCTCTTCACTGACCTCCTTCTCCTCCGTTCGTGAGCTACCGTAGAACCACCACCATAACTTCCTCTTCGCAAAGGTACGTAACTCTCTTTTCCCTATTTTTATTTGCTCAAACCCTCATTTGCTAAATATGCTAATATTTACTTAGAACCATTTACAACTGAACCATCGCAACTGAACGACCCCAACTCCCTCTCTTCTACAACTGACCACCGCATTTGAACCGCCCCAACTCCCCTTCTGCTTGGTAATCCTTCTCTGTTAGTTACTGTTTAGCATTGTCTCTGTTTTAATGATTTGAATATTTCATGAAATAATGAAATGCATTTTGAGTTTTTTTTTATACTTAAACACTTTGATGTTACATATTGAGCATAGACTTTTAGGCTTTGCTTATAATCTCAATAGTCAAGGGGTTTGGGTTCTTTTAAAAAGTTAGGTCATCTGGATTGGTTTGATCAATAGTCGGGGGGTTTAGTTTCTATTATAGGACTTAAGGTTATAAGCCTATAATTTCAAATACTGCTCTTTGAGAGTCTCCCCTCTTGTGCTCATATTGTATAAATATGTGTAAATCTACAGAACATGGATATGGACCGTAGTTGGATGGTTAGTAAACGTACAAGTGATGAGTATCGGGAGGGAGTGGAAGAGTTTCTAGAATTTGCTCAAAGAAATCTTCCTGATAGTAATGGAAGATTTAATTGTCCTTGTGTTAGATGTTTGAATATGAGGAAATGTGAAGTTAAGCAAATACGTGATCATCTTATTTGTGAAGATATTTGCAAGAGTTATACAAGATGGATATGGCATGGTGAAGACTTGTTAAACATGCCAAGTGTGTCCCAAAGTGAAGAAGTTGATGTAGATATGGAGGACGATCGACTAGAGGACATGATCCGTGATATTGGACAAGAGTCATTTCAGCGAGCACGTGTGTATGATACTTTGTGCAGTGATGCGGATACGCCTTTGTATCCGGGGTGCACTACTTATACAAGGTTGTCGGCGGTCTTAAAATTGTTCAGTGTGAAGGCAAGAAATGGGTGGAGTGATAAAATCTTCACCGAATTGCTTGAGTTGTTGAACAACATGCTTCCAGAAGGCAACACACTGCCTGATCGTAACTATGAGGCAAAGAAGATACTCTGTCCGATGGGTGTGGAGTATAAGAAGATACATGCATGTCCTAATGATTGCATACTATACAGGGGTGTGTATGAAGGGATGCACGACTGCCCCAAGTGTGGGGTATCGCAGTACAAAGTGAAGGATGGTGATTCTAGTTGTGATGTGATCACAAAGGGTCCTCCTGCAAAGGTGTTGTGGTATCTTCCAATAATTCCAAGGTTCAAGCGATTGTTCGCTAATGAAGAACATTAGATGGCATGCAGATGAGAGGAAACGTGATGGAATGGTTCGCCATCCGGCTGATTCTGTGCAATGGGAGAGAATTGATAGTTTGTTTCCGAATTTCGGAAATGAGCCAAGAAACCTTAGGCTTGGACTTGCTACGGATGGAATGAATCCGTATGGTACCTTAAGTAGTATCCATAGTTCATGGCCTGTTCTCCTCGTAATTTATAATCTACCTCCTTGGTTGTGCATGAAGCGCAAATACATGATGTTATCTATGATGATTTCGAGCCCAAAACAGCCAAAAAATGACTTAGATGTTTATCTAAGTCCCTTGATTGAAGACTTGAGAAAGCTGTGGGTGGAAGGCGTTGATGTGTTTAATGGCCATTACAAAGAGACTTTCAAGATGCGTGCCATGTTATTTTGCACCATCAATGACTTTCCAGCATACGGGAACTTGTCTGGGTATAGTGTTAAGGGGCATAAAGCATGCCCAATATGTGAAGAAGGCACATGTTTCACACAATTGCAACATGGAAGGAAGACAGTTTACCTTAGGCATCGGAGATTTCTCAGACGTGATCACCCATGTCGTAGACTGAAAAAAGCTTTCAATGGATTCCAAGAGAATGGAATTGCTCCGACGGCCTTTAATGGAGAGAAAGTTTATCAAAGGGTGAAGGACATTAATGTTATGTTCGGAAAGGCTCAAAAGAAGGCTATTGAGAAAAACATATGGAAGAAGAGGTCGATCTTCTTTGATCTTCCATACTGGTGCAAACTTGATGTCAGACATTGTATTGATGTCATGCATGTGGAGAAAAATGTATGTGATAGTCTAATTGGAACGCTTCTCAACATTCAGGGTAAGACAAAGGACGGTGTGAATGCTCGTCTAGATCTGGTTGCGATGGGTATACGAGAGCAGTTAGCTCCACAACCAAAGGATGGTAAGCGGACATATTTGGCTCCAGCATGTCATACCTTGTCAAAAAAAGAGAGAACAAGTTTTTGTGAGTGTCTACGGGGCGTCAAAGTGCCACAGGGTTACTCTTCAAATGTCAAGAGACTTGTCTCAAATGATCTAAAATTGGTTGGCTTAAAGTCTCATGATTACCACGTCTTGATGCAACAACTACTACCAGTGGCTATTCGTGGTATTGCTCCTAAAAATGTTAGACATGTCATAACTAGGTTGTGCTCATTCTTCAATGCTATATATAGCAAAGTCATTGACCCCCAGAAGTTGGATGAGTTGGAAGATGAGGCTGCTATAATCTTATGCCAATTGGAGATGTATTTTCCTCCTTCATTTTTTGACATCATGGTTCACTTAATTGTTCATCTAGTGAGGGAGATTAGATTATGTGGCTCCGTTTATTTAAGGTGGATGTACCCAGTTGAGCGATACATGAAGATCTTGAAAGGGTATGTGAAGAATCCACACCGTCCTGAAGCATCTATTGTTCAAAGGTACGTTGCAGAAGAAGCTATTGAGTTTTGTCAAGACTAGCTTTCAGAAGTGGAGGCTATAGGGATTCCTAAGCCTCGTCATGAGGGAAGATGTGCCGGTAAGGGTACACGAGGTATAAAGGTTAATAGCAAGGCTCGGGAGGAAGTGTTTCAAGCCCATTTGCACATTTTGAATAACACTGATGAGGTTGCACCTTACTTATGTGCTCACAAACAAGAGGTCAAGGAAGAAAACCCTAGAAGGAACGAAAAATGGTTGTTGAACCATCATAACAAGACTTTCGTAGCCTGGTTTAAAGAAAAAATTACAAATGATCATACTGCTTCCGATACATTACAATGGCTAGCACAGGGCCACGTCTTGAAGTCATATGTTGGAGTGGATATGATATCAATATGTTTTCCTTCTATACAAAGTCCCAAGATGACAAGAGTACCATGCAAAACAGTGGGGTTATGATCGTATCTGAGTCGATGCACTTCTCTAGTTCAAAAGATACAAATCCCATTATGGCATCGAAATCTTACTTTGGAGTTATTGAAGAGATTTGGGAGGTCGATTACACTAAATTTCAAGTGCCTATTTTTAAGTGTAAGTGGGCTGACAGTAACAGTGGTGTACAAACTGAAGAATTAGGATTTACATTGGTAGACCTTGACAAAGTAGGTCACACGGAAGAGCCTTTCATCATGGCTTCATAAGCAAAACAAGTGTTTTATATCAATGATCCTTCTAACAAAAGGTGGTCAGTTGTTCTCCAAGGAAAAAGCATGCATAATGGTATCCATGAAAATCAAGATTCAACTCTTGATATTCCAGAAACTCCTTCTTTCTCAACATAGATGCCTATTTTCGTCGAGGAAAATGTAGTGGACGATGTACTTGCCACTCGTGATGATCATCATGAAGGGATATTGATCTAAACTTGACCATACTGTAAGTTATGTTTAAATTAAAGTATTCTTTTTTTATTTATCCATGTTAAAGTAGACTTATTTTTATTTCTCCATGTTAAGTTAGACTTATTTTTATTTATCCATGTTAAAGTAGGCTTTTTTATCCATGTTATAGTAGACTTTTTTTTATTTATCCATTCTTATATACTGACCTAATTTATTACTTTTTGTCTAAATAGGCATACATGACTGATCCAGCAGGCATTCCTCCTTCTCCTTCACATAGCGGGTCAGGTGGTGCACGCCCCAAAAAAAGGGGTAGAGCAGCCACAAAGTTACTATCGTTGGCCCTGAGTCGTTGCGGTGATCAGAGGCTTCCGGTTGAGTTTGATACATATGGGGGGCCATAGGGCCGAATGCTGACAAATTCACCGGTTTTGTGGCCCTGGAAGCTCGAAACAGGGTTAGCATTCTGATTGAGGAATGGGCTCAGGTACCGAGTATGGTGAAGGATCAAATTTGGTCTTCAATCTTGGTATTTTACTTTTATCCTCTCTATTTGTATCTAAATTGTATTTACTTATATTATTATCATACTCTAATATATTTCCTCAATTTTGTTTTGTACTATAGTTGACCTTTGATGTCCCGAATACTCCTGAATGTAAGAAGAAATGGCTTTCTTTTGCCGCGAAGCGGTTGACGGGGTTCAAGACCTATTTGGGCAATAGATATATTTTTGAGAAGAAAGACGACAAATCTCCACTTGACACATACTCTTTCATTGATAAGGAGACGTGGGATAGGTTTGTTGTGAGCCGACAAGACCCTGCCTTTCTGGTTAGTTTCCCGTTATATTTTTTATAATAGTCCTATCTAATTTATTTATTTAATTGAATTGAGTACGTGTTATTTGTAACAGGAGAAAAGGAAAAAGGCCAAGGAAATCCAGAAAAACAATGTACACCCACACCATATGTCTCGTGGTGGCTATCGTATGGTTCGGCAGAAAATTATGAATGAGAAGATGAAAAAGAAGCAAGAAGAGGCTAAAAAGAAGCAAGAAGAAGGTGGAGCTGATGGAGAAGCCGAAGCCGATGGAGAAATAGTTGTTAATCCTCCATCTCCACCCAAACGCCATTAAACATGGATGGAAGCCCGAAAGACAAAATCGGGAGCTTTTAAAGCCGAGCCCACACGCATTGTCGCTGAAAAGATTGTAAGTAATTAATAGATTACTTCTACTTGTAATTAATACAGTAAAGTAAAAACTATCTTACACATATTTTGTGAATTTCCCCTTGTAGACATCGCTGGTGGAACAAAGCTCGCAAGGATCATTCGTTCAGCATGGACGTAGGGATATCCTGAGCACTGCCCTAGGTAAAGATGACCACCCTGGCTTTGTAAAGGGTGTTGGAGGGCTAATGGGCATTCGGCAATATCATGGACGACGAGTCCATGTTGGAAGCCGAATCAGCAGCCACGAGCGGGAAAGCATTAAGGAGGAGCTTAAAAGAGAGATGTTTCCAGAGCTTATGGAATCATTCATAAAGGAGATGTCATCTAGGGGGGTTACAATTTCCCAACCAAGCCCAATGAGCCAACCTTCTCAGCATGTGAGCACCGTTAGGAGCTGTGAGGATGCACATAAGCCAGTTGAGATGCCTTTATCCCAGGTATGCATATTAATTTCGTATTAATCATTTAATTACTTATGTCTTATTTATTTACAAATGACATTACTTAACTAATGCCTTATCTTTGTTGCTTAGAACATTGATAAAAAGCTATGATCGAATGTAGCTCATTTGGCTGCATTTGCTGCGGATGCGCCGGATAAAGAGTATGCTATTCCCTTGGAACACGAAGGCGCTTGCGACTTGCCAGCCTTTTTTTTCTCTGGGAAGGATATAGGTGACATATGTCTGCCGGGTAATTGGCTAGCCAATACCGTTCTGAGTATGTGGTGCACGTAAGTACACTGTTGACATGCATCTTAGGTATTTTAATTCTATAATTTATTTCAATGTCTTAGGTATTGAACATTATTTTATTCTAATATCTTATGTATCTTCATCGCTTATGTACGGAAAGAGGCAACCAGAATACGTATGGATTCTTAGACCCAAGCGTAATTCAGGGAAATTACTGCACTAATGGGGATTCGATGAAGACATACATCCTAAAGCTACTTGGTCAAACGAAGAAAGATATTTATCTAGCACCAATACTTAGGAGAGGTCATTGGCAGTTGCTCATACTTCATCCTAGCCAGCATCATGTCGTCTTCTTATGCTCGTTGCACTATAGTCCGACATCTGAATTGAAGGACGCGATTGACATGTAAGCTTTAATTTAATTTGTAATTCAAATTGCTTATGCTTTATTACATGAACATAATTGACATTATTATTTTTAATCATAGAGCTATGGTTGCAAGTAGCATGGCTTGTGCAGATGGCAAAAGTAGGCCATCCAAGTCAAAAAGAAAGCCTGAATGGATTATCCCACTCGTAAGGAATTTATTATTTCTTACAAAAAAATTACAACAATAATTATTATTATATTAGTACTGTACTTGATATTCAATTTCATATTGTCTTGTAGTCTCGTAGACAAGCTGGCGGCTGGGAGTGTGGATACTACGTGATGAAACATATGTTGAACGTGGTCTCCGCCACTATTATTGACGGATGGCAACAGGTAATAAATATAAAGTTTTGCACAAGTTAAATTATATTTTGTTTTGGTTGATGATTTAATGTTGAGTTTATTTAAACTTGTGCAGGCTTTTAACGATCAAACTCCACTTGATAAAGAAGAAATGAAAGACCTGAGGGATTGTTTTGCTAATTTCTTTTATGAGTATACTAGGCAGCATAATGTAGATTGTATATGATTTTTGCACTTGTAAGTATTGCATGTGACACATTTTGGACTTTAGGTTATTGCACTTATAACACTGTATATATGTAATGTCATTATAATATAGTTTAATTATTCTGGACTTGTGTAACTAGTACTGTAATATATATTGTAATTCCAGAACAGCAATCTATATGAGTTACATGTTTGAATCTGTTTCTGGCATTATGTTGTGTACTGAATTGCGGATGATATACTGATTGATATGCAGGGTTGGAAAGAACTATAAATGTAACATACCATTTAAAAAAAAATTTAATTTTAACATCGTGTGTTCCTAAAACCGATGTTATAAGTACTTTTAACATCGGTTTCAGATACAATGGATGTTAAAAGTGTACTGAACAGAGCACATCTCTGACTGAGACCACACTTTTAACATCGAGTGTTAATATAACCGATGTTTAAAGTTTACTTTTAACATCCGGTTTTTATTAACCGATGTTAAAATTAAACTTTTAACATCGGTTTACAACCGATGTTAAAAGTCACACTTTTAACATCCCTTTAATTAACGTCGCCACTATAACCGATGTTAAAAGTATTTTTTAACCGATGTAAAAAGTGCTTTATGTACTAGTGACAAAACATTATGACGGGTAGAGAAGTAATGTTGAATGAAGTATTAAGATATTCAACGTCCAAGCTTGACCAGAAAATGAGGTACCCTTTTCAATAAAGTTCTGAAGCATCAAGTACTGTAATATAAGAATATAAAAGCTTCAGCAAATCTAATAGAAGAAGGAGAAGAAAAGCTCAAATAAAGGCAAAAGTACAAAAGCGGCAACAGCAAATCACTGATGATTGAAGTCAAGCTTCTGGTGTGATAATCAAGCATCCGAAACATCGTATTTTGAGGTACGCTCGTCCTAATAAAGTGATCTTGGTTTTGTTAGAAAGATAAGAGAAATACCTACTTGTTTCCTAAAGAAGCCGAGATCTATATAAATCGCTATCGGATTGAAATTCCTTCTTCAAGCTTGAGATGTGATACTGTTTGTGACAATCAGAACATGCAACCGTCTGCTGACAATTTCTAGAGCTTTGGGTGTTCAAAAGTATCAATCTTGGTATTGTTGGAAGGCTCAAAGAAATATCTGCAGCTCTCGTGAAGAGGTCAGGAGCGAAATTGATCTTTATCTTTGTCAAAATGCATCCGTAAGTTGGTAACGTGATGTCGTTCCTGACTGTCATACCTTTGTAGCGTCTGATGGCCATATATTGAGCTGATGGTGTTCGAATTGGAAGAAACCGGTGTCTCATTAAAGCTAATATCCATATGAACAAGTTTCATGAAGACATCGAATCCTAATTCGACCAGTAATAGGGTCAAAGAAGCATAATACGCTAAATGGTCAGAATGCTACGAGTTAAATAGCCTTGTGAATGTGCCAAGCGGATAACCAAGCGCCTTAGCTCTTTTAAGAAGCGTCCAGTGAAGCTAATTAAGCGTCTACTCAGAATACAGAACATTATGATGGGTGGAGAAGTAATTTTGAATGAAGTATTAAGATATTCAACGTCCAAGCTTGAACAGAAAATGAAGTACCCTTTTCAATATAGCTCTGAAGCATCAAGTAATGTAATATAAGATTATAAAAGCTTCAGCAACTCTAATAGAAGAAAGATAAGAAAAGCGTGAATAACGACAAAAGTACAAATGCAACACCTTTCCCGAGTGTCACATTCCCGAACGTTTATAAGGACGAAAATATTTATTAATGCGGAAAATACGGTTTTTTTTTTTCATAAAGATGGAATGGGATTTAGTAAAGGTAAATAATACTAATAAACGAACTTAGGTTCGCCATGCATTTCTAGAACAGACTGTATAATAAACACAGAACAAAAACAGAAAAGAAACGTCAACATCACTGTATACAGACATAAGTCTAATGTATGACTGACATAAGCAAATACAATAAGTACAAGGAGTCATTGCTCCCAAAAGGTATTACAAAAACTGACTTTGTCTGCCCGACAACAAAACTAAAACAGCAAAAAGAGTCTGCCTCCGGGCTCAAGGAAACTACTGAACTGAACCATCGTCACGTCCATCTGTTCAAGCAGCAACAGCAAGTACCAGCAGAAAACATACAGATATGGGTGAGATTCCCGTTCATTAACACAACAAAACAGCAGTACTAAAAATAGGACGACTCATCGGGTAATAACGTACCCAACATGCTTACAAAGGTTCTCAATATAAATCATGTTAAGCAGTCAACAACATAATATCATGTTAAACATTTAACAGCATAATATAAGGCATTCTTAAACAATACAGCGATGTATAACAATAAATGTAAACATCAATAGCCATGCAATGCAGTGCAATGTATATGACTCAATGTCAATGTCACTGGGTACTACTCTGACCCCCACTCCATGGAGCTAACAAAACATTCGAAGAGAGTGAATGGGAGGACATATTCCGGTTTCTGCCAGCCATGAGCAAGATGCTACAACATTCGTAACGTGCACGTATCTGGCTTTACGGAAACACTCTCGACCAAACATGAAAAGTACGGCATCTAGTAGAGGATATCAGTGTATTGCACGGATTCGCCACGATACAGAAGAATCACCAACTGGTCACATGTCAGCCCTTCCAACCCTGATACCTCCAAAAAGACCATTGAAGATCGTCACCGTAAGATTCGCACCCGCATCAAGGTGTAAGCTCAACTCCTAGGCTTAAGGCCTTACAACTATGCAAATGAAATGCCAATGCTTACACAAAGCAGATGCGATCAAGCAATGTGTAACCCCTGGATAAGGCTCGAAGTCTACTAAGGTTCTCTTTCTTAGGAACTATACGCATCTTTTGAAAAACAAAACCTTTACCCACCGGATAAATCTCGTGATCCCTCCGGGATCGAGTCATCATAAGACTGAAACAATTGAACGACTGATCGGGGTCCGAATCACCGGTCTCTCGTCGAACTACTGTTTCAAAACCCAAAACGTTTCGTGTTTGTGTTTATGTCTTATGAAGTCATTGATGTACTTGGTCATCAATGGTATAGTATATGGTCTTGTTCCACCACATACCATACTTAATTATCCCTTGTCTTCAACTCTAAGTCAAATTACTTAACTTAGGTTTTTAATGCGTAAAACTTTACGAGTTGAGTTAAAAACTCCTTTGTAAACCAAAACAACTTCTCAATTGAAAACTCATTTGATTTGAAACAACTTTTGAACCACTTACTCTATTTCTAGCACTTTCTGAAAACAGGAAATTCGCTTAGCGGAGTTAAATTCGCTTAACGAAAATGAGGCAGTAATACCTCTTTGAAAACTCCCCTGTATCGCTGGGCGAGAAATGGCTCGCTCAGCGAAATTCGCTTCATTCGCTTAGCGAAGATTATTTCGCTTAGCGAAAAGGAGGCAGTGATGCCTAACTTGTATTTTCTCTGTTTTCGCCCGGCGAAAATTGCCTTGAAACAAGACATTAACCTTGTTAAAGAAAAGCCTTATGGAACTATATTGATTCTCATGAAACTTTTCATAAATCCACTTTTAAGTTACTTGATTAAGTAGATGAACTAAGGATAAGGTATAAAACATGTCTCACTTTGGTGAAAACACTTTGAGATTGAAACTTTGTTTGATCTTTGGATGAAAATCATTTATGGTTTTTGTTTAAGGCATAAGCCACTAAAAACATTTTTCTTACATCAAAACTTGAATGATTCAAGAACTACACATTACCCTCCTTTTCTCAAGGTCATGGCTAAAAGCCAACTAGGAACCAATGTGAAGTTTTACTTCACCAACTAATCAAATTATGGCTCACAAAACTTACACAATTATGATGAACAATAAAACACAACATTGCATCATAATTAAGCACCTAAGCACAAAAGTCCATACTTAAGCACATAAGCACAAAAGTCCATACTTGATCTAGTAATCAAAGTAGGTTTTTCATCATGCAAGAAATCATTTTCTCACCTAGACAACATCATCATAAAACACATGTTAAGGCATAAAAGCATAACTACAAATTTCACACATTGTTCTCCAAGAGAACTTAACACAACTTAACCATTAAAAGTGAACCCAAACTAAAGGGTTTCACCCACACATAACTTAAACAACCATCTTCACTACCACCATCTTGGTGTGAATGAGGTTCACCCCCCATACCTATTGATGAGCAGATTCCCGGATCAAAGTCGGTTGATCAGTTTGTGAACCTCCTGGCAATCATCAACAACTACAACAACATAGCAATCAAACATTAAACAACAACCAAAGCCAATATCAACAATTCTAACAAATAGGATTTCGCCCACCCTAGGTTAAAAGGTTAGGAATTGATCTTGGTTTCCCATTTCATGGATTCGAAGGCATTAGGAACGCTAAGGATGAAATCAAGTGTTAGAAATCAAAAATTGATGAAAACACTATCATCATCAAGTAGGGTTCGGCCAAAAAGGGATTTTGGGCTATGACAGGAGTTGAATCATAAGCTCTTGGGTTTAGGTAGAGGTTGATGATGTGAGTTCAAAGAACTTGGTCTTACCTCAAAAGGATTTTTCTACAATTTCCGATGGATTTTCAAAGTTTTGGATCTAAGAAATTCTTTTCATGAAAATAAAGATTGATCTTGAAATAAAGAAAGATTCAAGAAACTAAGAGATCATAGAAGTGATCTTACCTTGAAATGAAGGAAGATTGCTCAAGGAATCAAGTGATTCCAATAAGAACTCAAGGAGCTTCAAGACCAACAATGGTGTTTTCTCTCAAGAACAACTATGGAGCTCTATGTTTGGAGGGGCTGTGCGAAAATGAGAGACTGAGGGGATGAGTTCAGCCTCTTAAGAGCTCACTTAAGGGTAAAAAGGTCATTTGCCCAAAAGGGTAAAATGGTAAAAGTGTAGAAGACTAAGGTTAGGGGCATTTTGGTCATTTTGCGTCCAGATGTTTCCGAACGTCATGACGGCTCTGGCATACTCTCCCAAGTGTCCTGGGATGATTTGATATCAAGAATTATCTGTTGGCGAGTCCCGATAAATCCATATGTGGCTTCGTTCGTCACCCGATTCAGGATTCCGCCCGAACGAAGGTCAGGAAGTGATTTTTCTGAAATTTTTACGAAATTTAACCAAAACAAAGAGCATTGAATTCTAAGACTTACTGTCAATTCACAGGTCAATCTGAGGTCTTCTGAGCAGTAAAGTCAGACTGTCAGTGTAAAAACGCAGACTAGGCTCCGTTTGAGTTTTTGACTCAAAACTTAATCGTAGCTTCCTACGATATCGTGGAGCATGACTATGGTCTCGGAATATTTTATTTCCATTCCTAAGACCTCGAATAAAATAAAGACATTAAAATACTGAAGAATTAGAAAATGTGAAAATCGGGGCGTTACAACAAATGCGGCAACAACAAAAACACTGAAGATTGAAGTCAAGCTTCTGCTGCTGATAATCAAGCATCCGAAACGTCGTATTTTGAGGTATGCTCGTCCAAATAAAGCGATTTTAGTTTTTTCAGAAAGATAAGAGAAATACCTACTTGTTTCCTGAAGAAGCCGAGATCTGTATAAATCTCAATCGGAGTGAAATTCCCTCTTCAAGCTTGAGAAGTGATACTGTTCGTGACATTCAGAACATGCAACCGTCTGCTGACAATTTATGGTGCAACACCCCTTCCCGAGTGTCACATTCCCGAACGTTTATAAGGTCGAAAATATTTATTAATGCAGAAAATACAATTTTTATTTTTCTTTTCTTTTCATAAAGATGTAATGGGATTAGTAAAGGTAATAAATAACACTAATAAGTGAACTTAGGTTCACCATGCATTTCTAGAACAATTTGCATAATAATTACAGGGACATAAACAGAAAAAGGAATAATACTATATACAGACATAGGTCTAATGTATAACTGATACAATAAGTACTAGGAGTTGTAGCTCCCCAAAAGTACTACAAAACTGACATAGTCTGGCCGACAACAAAACTAGACCACAAAAAGAAGGTCCACCTCAGGGCTCAAGGAAACTACTGAGCTGAGCCATTGTCACGTCCATCTGTTCAAACAGCAACAGCAAGTACCAACAGAAAACATACAGATATGGGTGAGATTCCCGTTCATCAACACAACAAAACAGCAGTAGTAAAAACGGGACGACTCACCGGGTAACAGCGTACCCAACATGCTTACAAGAATTCTCAATGTCAAACATATTAAGCAGTTGACGGTATAATATCATGTTAAGCAGTTAACAGTATAATATAAGGTACTCTTAAACAGTACAATGATGTATAACAGTAAATGTAAACATCAATAGTCATGCAATGCAATGCAATGTAGATGACTCAATGTCAATGTCACTGGGTACTACTCTGACCCCTACTCCATGGAGCTAACAAAACATTCGGAGAGAGTGAATGGGAGGACATGTTCCGGTTTCTGCCAGCCATGAGCAAGATGCTACAACATTCGTAACGTGCACGTATCTGGCTTTACGGTAACACTCTCGACTAAACATGAAAAGTACGGCATCTAGTAGAGGATATCAGTGTATTGCACGGATTCGCCACGACACAGAAGAATCACCAACTGGTCACATGTCAGCCCTTCCAACCCTGATACCTCCAAAAAGACCATTGAAGATCGTCACCGTAAGATTCGCACCCGCATCAAGGTGTAAGCTCAACTCCTAGGCTCAAGGCCTTACAACTATGCACATGAAATGCCAAATGCTTACACAAAGCAGATGCGATAAAGCAATGTCTATCCATTGGATAGACCTCAAGGTTCTCTTCCTTAGAAACTACACACGTCTTTACTTTATAAAACATTTATCCATCGGATAAATATCTCGTGACTCCTTTGGAATGATCCGGACCGCTTTCAGAATCGCCGACTGTCCCCACAAACCAACACAAGTCTTTTCAGCGTGTTTTGTCCTCACTCACACGCTTTCTAGGAAACTTCCTAGAAGGTCACCCATCCCATAATTACTCTAAGTCAAGCACGCTTAACTATAAAGTTCTTATGTTCTAAGTTCCCGAAAAGAAGATAAATCTTGTTGGTATGGGTAGTACCAACCAATTCTTATGTGCCTTCCCTCAACTATACAGTCCCATACCTGCATAGCCTCAGGATTCCTTCCACTGTACAGTCTCATACCTGCACAGCCTCAGGATACCTCTCATTCTGGTTCTCACAAGACGGAAACAATTGAACGATTAACCTGGATCCGAATCATCGGTCTGTCATCGAACTACTGTTTTGAAAACCAAAACGTTTCGTGTTTGTGTTTACATCTTATGAATTATGTCTCAAGTCCTAAGCATTATGAATAAGGATTGAGAATCCTCTTAGATAAGTCTTTAAGCCTTTCTAAGATATTAATCCCTTGTTTTTCAATTAAGTAAACAAGTGTTGATTTCACTTAAGTCTTATGAAGTCATTGATGTACTAAGTCATCAATGGTATAGCAAATGGTCTTGTTCCGCCACATACCATACTTAATTAACCCTTGTCTTCAAATCTAAGTTAATTACTTAACTTAGGTTTTTCATGCGTAAAACTTTACGATTGAGTTAGAAAACTCTTTTTGTAAACCAAACAACTTTTACAGCTGAAAACTCATTTGATTTAAAACAACATTTGAACTACTTACTTCATTTCTAGCATTTTCTGAAACATGAAATTCGCTTAGCGGAATTCCATTCGCTTAGCGAAAATGAGGCAGTAATGCCTCCTTTGGAACTCCTCTGGATCGCTCGGCGAAACATCCATCGCGTAGCGAAACGTATTGTATTCGCTTAGCGAATATGTATTCGCTTAGCGCAAGTACAGACGGTTACACCTCTTTGTAAACACCTCTGGATCGCTCGGCGAAACAAAATTCGTGTAGCGAAATTTCACTTTATTCGCTTAGCGAGTATAAGTTCGCGTAGCGAAATGGAGGCGGTTATACCTCCTTTAGAGACTTCTCTGGATCGCTCAGCGAGACTTAATTCGCGTAGCGAAACTCGCTTGGTTGGCTTAGCGAATATGAATTCGCTTAGCGAAAGTGAGGCAGTGATGCCCAACTAAGACTTTCCCTGTTTTTCGCTTAGCGAAAGTAAATTCGCTTAGCGAAAAGTTGCCTTAAAACAAGACATCAACCTTATGGAACCATTTTGATTCTCTTCATGAAAACACTTCTTTTCTCATTTTGAGTCACTTGATTCGCTAGATGAACTAAGAATAAGGTATAAAACATGTTTCACTTTGGTGAAAGCACTTTGAGATTTTATTCCATTTAAAGTCACTTAGGGTTTTTCTTTGAAAAACACAAGTTATTGAAAACACTTTCTTTACATCAAGACTTAACTTGTCCAAGAACTATTCATATCCTTCCTTTCCTCAAGGTCATGGTAATAGCCAACTAGGAATCAATGTGAAGTTTTACTTCATCCACCAATCAAAGTATGGCTCACAACACTTACACAATCATGATAACCATAATACACATTACTACATCATAATCAAACATCCAAGTCCATCACACATTATGGTCTCATAATCAACAATAAGAGTCCATACTTGATCTAGTGATCAAAGTAGGTTTTCCAACATACATAAAAATGGTTTTTTATTCAATCATCTCATCATCAACATATGCTAAAGCACACTACAACATACTAAAGCATAAACTCATCATGGCAATCTTGTTCTCCAAGAGAACTTAACAAGACTTAACACATAAAAGTGAACCCAAACTAAAGGGTTTCACCCACACATAATTTAAACAACCATCTTCACCACCACCATCTTGGTGTGATGAGGTTCTTCTCCCCATACCTGTTGAAGAGCAGATTCCCGGATCAAAATCGGTTGATCGGTTTGTGAACCTCCTGATAGTTGTCACCAACTACAAACAACCAAACAATCAAACATTAAACAACAATCAAACCAAACTCAACAATTCTCACAAAGAGGGTTTCGGCCACACTAGGGTAAAGAGGTTAGGAATTGATCTTGGTTTTCCATTTCATGGATTCAAAGGCATTAGGAAAGCTAAGGATGAAATCAAGTGTTAGAAATCAAAAATTGATGAAAACACTATTCATCATCATCAAGAAGGGTTCGGCCAAAAAGTGCTTTTTGATCTATGATGAGAGTTGAATCATAAGCTCTTGGGTTTAGGTAGAG
This sequence comes from Ammopiptanthus mongolicus, assembly GCA_039655645.1. Taxonomy (NCBI): domain Eukaryota; kingdom Viridiplantae; phylum Streptophyta; class Magnoliopsida; order Fabales; family Fabaceae; genus Ammopiptanthus; species Ammopiptanthus mongolicus. The sequence continues at coordinate 59,432,678 of CM077346.1, read as the reverse complement.
ATTGATGATGTGAGTTCAAAGAAATTGGTCTTACCTCAAAAGGATTTTTCTACAATTTCTTATGGATTTTCAAAGTTTTGGATCTAAAAAATGATTTTCATGAAAATGGATCTTGATCTTGAAATAAAGAGATATTCAAGAAGCTAAGAGATCATAGAAGTGATCTTACCTTGAAATGAAGGAAGATTGCTCAAGGAATCAAGTGATTCTAACAAGGTTTCATGAATTTCTCATGAACAACAATGGAGGTTTTGCTCTAAGGAAGGAGATGGGTGTTCTTGGTTCTTCAAGAAAGGCTGGGCTGCGTGAATGAGAGGGTGTGAGGGCTGAGTTCAGCCTTAAAACAAGTCACTTAAGGGCAAAATGGTCATTTGCCAAAAGGGTAAAATGGTAAAAGTGCAAAAGACTAAGGTTAGGGGCATTTTGGTCATTTCGCATCTAGATTTTCCCGATCGTCATGACGACTCTGGCATACTCTCCCAAGTGTCCTGGGATGTTGTGATATCAAGATTATCTGTTGGCGAGTCTCGGTAAGTCCATATGTGGCTTCGTTCGTCACCCGATTGAGAATTCCGCCCGAACGAAGGTCAGGAAGTTATTTTTCTGAAATTTTTATGAAATTTAACCAAAACGTAGAGAATCAAATTCTAAGACTTATTGTCTCGTTCACGGGTCCATCTGAGGTCTTCTGAGCAGTAAAATCATACTGTCAGTGTAAAAACGCAGACCGGACTCCGTTTGAGTTTTCGACTCAAAACTTAATCGTAGCTTCCTACGATATCGTCGAGCATGACAATGGTCTCGGAATATTTTCTTTCTATTCCTAAGACCTCGAATAAAATAAAGACGTTAAAATACTGAAAAATTAGAAAACGTGAAAATCGGGGCGTTACATCTAGAGCTTTGGGTGTTCAAAAGTATCGATCTTGGTATCGTTGGAAGGCTCAAATAAATATACGCAACTCTCGTGAAGAGGTCAGGAGGGAAATCGATCTCTATCTTTGTCAAAATGCATCCGTCAGTTGGTGACGTGATCCCATTCCTGACTGTCATACCTTTGTAGCGTCTGTTGTCCATATATTGAGCTGATGGTGTTCGAATTGGATGAAACCGGTGTCTCATTAAAGCTAATATCCATATAAACAAGTTTCATGAAGACATCGAATCCTAATTTGACTAGTAACTGGGTCAAAGAAGCATAATACGCTAAATGGTCAGAATGCTACGAGTTAAACAGACTTGTGAATGTGCAAAGCGGATAACCAAGTGCCTTAGCTCATTTAAGAAGCGTCCAGTGAAGCTAATCAAATGTCTTCTCAGAATACAGAACATTATGATGGGTGGAGAAGTAATTTTGAATGAAGTATTAAGATATTCAACGTCCAAGCTTGACCAGAAAATGAGGTACCCTTTTCAATATAGCTCTGAAGCATCAAGTACTGTAATATAAGAATATAAAGCTTCAGCGACTCTAATACAAGAAAGACAAAAAAGCGTGAATAAAGACAAAAGTAAAAATGCGGCAACAGCAAAAACCCTAAAGATTTAAGTCAAGCGTCTGCTGCCGATAATCAAGCCTCCGAAACGTCGTATTTTAAGGTACGCTCGTCCTAATGTAGCGATCTTCGTTTTTTTAGAAAGATAAGAGAAATACCTACTTGTTTCCTAAAGAAGCCGAGATCTGTATCAATCTCTATCGGAGTGAAATGCCTTCTTCAAGCTGGAAATGTGATACTGTTCGTGACAATCAGAACATGAAACCGTCTGCTGAGAGTTTCTGGAGCTTTCGGTGCTCAAAAGTATCGATCTTGGTATCGTTGGAAGGCTCAAAGAAATATCTGCAACTCTCATGAAGAGGTCAAGAGCGAAATCGATCTTTATCATCGTCAAAATGCATCCGTCAGTTGGTGAGGTGATGCCGTTCCTGACTGTCATACCTTTGTAGCATCTGATTGCCATATATTGAGCTGACGGTGTTCGAATTGGATGAAACTGATGTCTCATTACAGCGAATATCCATATAAACAAGTTTCATGAAGAGATCGAATCCTAATTCGACCAGTAACTGGGTCAAAGAAGCATAATACGCTAAATGGTCAGAATGCTACGAGTTAAACAGACTTGTGAATGTGTATAGCAGATAACCAAGCGTCTAAGCTCATTTAAGAAGCGTCCAGTGAAGCTAATCAAGCATCTTCTCAGAATACAAAACATTATGATGGGTGTAGAAGTAATTTTGAATGAAGTATTAAGATATTCAAAGTCCAAGCATGACCAGAAAATGAGGTACCCTTTAAATAAAGTTCTGAAGCATCAAGTATAATATAAGAATATAAAGCTTCAGCAACTCTAATACAAGAAAGAGAAAAAAGCTCGAATAAAGACAAAACTAAAAAGCGGCAACAGCAAAAACCCTAAAGATTGAAGTCAAGCGTCTGCTGCCGATAATCAAGCCTCCGAAATGTCGTATTTTAAGGTACGCTCGTCCTAATGAACCGATCTTCGTTTTTTTAGAAAGATAAGAGAAATACCTACTTATTTCCTGAAGAAGCCGAGATCTATATCAATCTCTGTCGGAGTGAAATTCCTTCTTCAAGCTTGAGATGTGATACTGTTCGTGACAATCAGAACATGCAACCGTCTGCTGACAATTTCTGGAGCTTTGGGTGTTCAAAAGTATCGATCTTCGTATCGTTTGAAGGCTCAAAGAAATATCTGCAACTCTCGTTAAGAGGTCAGGATGGAAATCGATCTTTATCATCGTCAAAATGCATCCATAAGTTGGTGACGTGATGCCGTTCCTGACTGTCACACCTTTGTAGCATCTGATGGCCATATATCGAGCTGATGGTGTTCGAATGGTTGAAACTGGTGTCTCATTAAAGCTAATATCCATATAAACAAGTTTCATGAAGAGATCGAATCCTAATTTGGCTAGTAACTGGGTCAAAGAAGCATAATACGCTAAATGGTCAGAATGCTACGAGTTAAACAGACTTGTGAATGTGCATAGCAGATAACCAAGCGTCTAAGCTCATTTAAGAAGCGTCCAGTGAAGCTAATCAAGCATCTTCTCAGAATACAAAACATTATGATGGGTGTAGAAGTAATTTTGAATGAAGTATTAAGATATTCAAAGTCCAAGCATGACCAGAAAATGAGGTACCCTTTCAATAAAGTTCTGAAGCATCAAGTATTGTACATAAAAGCTTCCACAACTCTAATAGAAGAAAGAGAAGAAAAGCTCGAATAAAGGCAAAACTACAAAAGCGGCAAAAGCAAAAACACTGAAAATTGAAGTCAAGCGTCTGCTGCCGATAATCAAGCCTCCGAAATGTTGTGTTTTGAGGTACGCTCGTCCTAATGAACCGATCTTGGTTTTGTTAGAAAGATAAGAGAAATACCTACTTATTTCCTGAAGAAGCCGAGATCTATATCAATCTCTGTCGGAGTGAAATTCCTTCTTCAAGCTTGAGATGTGATACTGTTCGTGACAATCAGAACATGCAACCGTCTGCTGACAATTTCTGGAGCTTTGGGTGTTCAAAAGTATCGATCTTGGTATCGTTTGAAGGCTCAAAGAAATATCTGCAACTCTCGTTAAGAGGTCAGGATGGAAATCGATCTCTATCTTCGTCAAAATGCATCCATAAGTTGGTGACGTGATGCCGTTCCTGACTGTCACACCTTTGTAGCATTTGATGGCCATATATCGAGCTGATGGTGTTCGAATGGGTTAAAACCGGTGTCTCATTAAAGCTAATATCCATATAAACAAGTTTCATGAAGAGATCGAATCCTAATTTGGCTAGTAACTGGGTCAAAGAAGCATAATACGCTAAATGGTCAGAATGCTACGAGTTAAACAGACTTGTGAATGTGCATAGCAGATAACCAAGTGCCTTAGCTCATTTAAGAAGCGTCCAGTGAAGCTAATCAAGTCTTCTCAGAATACAGAACATTATGATGGGTGGAGAAGTAATTTTAATGAAGTATTAAGATATTCAAAGTCCAAGCTTGACCAGAAAATGAGGTACCCTTTCAATAAAGTTCTGAAGCATCAAGTATTGTACATAAAAGCTTCCACAACTCTAATAGAAGAAAGAGAAGAAAAGCTCGAATAAAGGCAAAAGTACAAAAGCGGCAACAGCAAAATCATTGAAGATTGAAGTTAAGCGTCTGCTGTCGATAATCAAGCGTCTAAAATGTCGTATTTTGAGGTTCGCTCGTCCTAATGAACCGATCTTGGTTTTGTTAGAAAGATAAGAGAAATACCTACTTATTTCCTGAAGAAGCCGAGATCTATATCAATCTCTGTCGGAGTGAAATTCCTTCTTCAAGCTTGAGATGTGATACTGTTCGTGACAATCAGAACATGCAACCGTCTGCTGACAATTTCTGGAGCTTTGGGTGTTCAAAAGTATCGATCTTGGTATCGTTTGAAGGCTCAAAGAAATATCTGCAACTCTCGTTAAGAGGTCAGGATGGAAATCGATCTCTATCTTCGTCAAAATGCATCCATAAGTTGGTGACGTGATGCCGTTCCTGACTGTCATACCTTTGTAGCATTTGATGGCCTTATATCGAGCTGATGGTGTTCGAATGGGTTGAAACTGGTGTCTCATTAAAGCTAATATCCATATAAATAAGTTTCATGAAGACATCGAATCCTAATTTGGCTAGTAACTGGGTCAAAGAAGCATAATACGCTAAATGGTCAGAATGCTACGAGTTAAACAGACTTGTGAATGTGCAGAGCGCATAACCAAGTGCCTTAGCACATTTAAGATGCGTCCAGTGAAGCTAATCAAATGTCTTCTCAGAATACAGAACATTATGATGGGTGGAGAAGTAATTTTGAATGAAGTATTAAGATATTCAAAGTCCAAGCTTGACCAGAAAATGAGGTACCCTTTCAATAAAGTTCTGAAGCATCAAGTATTGTAATATAAGAACATAAAGCTTCAGCGACTCTAATAGAAAAAGAGACTAAAAGCTCGAATAAAGGCAAAAGTACAAAAGCGGCAACAGCAAAATCACTGAAGATTGAAGTTAAGCGTCTGCTGTCGATAATCAAGCGTCTAAAATGTCGTATTTTGAGTTCGCTCGTCCTAATGAACCGATCTTGGTTTTGTTAGAAAGATAAGAGAAATACCTACTTATTTCCTGAAGAAGCCGAGATCTATATCAATCTCTGTCGGAGTGAAATTCCTTCTTCAAGCTTGAGATGTGATACTGTTCGTGACAATCAGAACATGCAACCGTCTGCTGACAATTTCTGGAGCTTTGGGTGTTCAAAAGTATCGATCTTGGTATCGTTTGAAGGCTCAAAGAAATATCTGCAACTCTCGTTAAGAGGTCAGGATGGAAATCGATCTCTATCTTCGTCAAAATGCATCCATAAGTTGGTGACGTGATGCCGTTCCTGACTGTCACACCTTTGTAGCATCTGATGGCCATATATCGAGCTGATGGTGTTCGAATGGGTTGAAACCGGTGTCTCATTAAAGCTAATATCCATATAAACAAGTTTCATGAAGACATCGAATCCTAATTTGGCTAGTAACTGGGTCAAAGAAGCATAATACGCTAAATGGTCAGAATGCTACGAGTTAAGCAGACTTGTGAATGTGCAAAGCGCATAACCAAGTGCCTTAGCTCATTTAAGATGCGTCCAGTGAAGCTAATCAAATGTCTTTTCAGAATACAGAACATTATGATGGGTGGAGAAGTAATTTTGAATGAAGTATTAAGATATTAAACGTCCAAGCTTGACCAGAAAATGAGGTACCCTTTTCAATATAACTCTGAAGCATCAAGTACTGTAATATAAGAATATAAAGCTTCAGCGACTATACTAGAAGAAAGACAAAAAAGCGTGAATAAAGACAAAAGTAAAAATGCGGCAACAGCAAAATCCTTAAGATTTAACTTAAGCATCTGCTGCCGATAATCAAGCCTCTGAAACGTCGTATTTTGAGTTACGCTCGTCCTAATGAAGCGATCTTGGTTTTTTTAGAAAGATAAGATAAATATCTACTTGTTTCCTGAAGAAGCCGAGATCTGTATCAATCTCTATCGTAGTGAAATGCCTTCTTCAAGCTGGAGATGTGATACTGTTCGTGACAATCAGAACATGCAACCGTCTGCTAACAATTTCTGGAGCTTTGGGTGTTCAAAAGTATCGATCTTGGTATCATTGGAAGGCTCAAAGAAATATCTGCAACTCTCGTGAAGCTGTCAGGAGGGACATCGATCTCTATCTTCGTCAAAATGCATCCGTAAGCTGGTGATGTGATGCCGTTCCTGACTGTCATACCTTTGTAGCGTCTGACGGCCATATATTGAGCTGATGGTGTTCAAATGGGATGAAACCGGTGTCTATTAAAGCTAATATCCATATAAACAAGTTTCATGAAGACATCAAATCCTAATTTGGCTAGTAACTGGGTCAAAGAAGCATAATACGCTAAATGGTCAGAATGCTATGAGTTAAACAGACTTGTGAATGTGCAAGGCGGATAACCAAGTGCCTTAGCTCATTTAAGAAGCGTCCAGTGAAGCTAATCAAATGTCTTCTCAGAATACAGAACATTATGTTGGGTGGAGAAGTAATTTTGAATGAAGTATTAAGATATTCAATGTCCAAGCTTGACCAGAAAATGAGGTACCCTTTTCAATATAGCTCTGAAGCATCAAGTACTGTAATATAAGAATATAAAGCTTCAGCAACTCTAACAGAAGAAAGAGAAAAAAAAGCGTTAATAAAGACAAAAGTAAAAATGCGGCAATAGCAAAAACACTAAAGATTGAAGTCAAGCATCTGCTGCCGATAATCAAGCCTCCGAAACTTCGTATTTTGAGGTACGCTTGTCCTAATTAAGCGATCTTGGTTTTTTTAGAAAGATAAGAGAAATACCTACTTGGTTCCTGAAGAAGCCGAGATCTGTATCAATCTCTATCGGAGTGAAATGCCTTCTTCAAGCTGGAGATGTGATACTGTTCATGACAATCAGAACGCAACCTCTGCTGAGAATTTCTGGAGCTTTAGGTGCTCAAAAGTATCAATCTTGGTATCGTTGGAAGGCTCAAAGAAATATCTGCAACTCTCGTGAATAGGTCAAAAGGAAATCGATCTCTATCTTCGTCAAAATGCATCCGTAAGTTGGTGACGTGATACCGTTCCTGACAGTTATACCTTTGTAGTGTCTGATGGCCATATATTGAGCTGATGGTGTTCGAATTGGATGAAACCGATGTCTCATTATAGAAAATATCCATATAAACAAGTTTCATGAAAAGATCGAATCCTAATTCGGCCAGTAACTGGGTCAAAGAAGCATAATACGTTAAATGGTCAGAATGCAACGAGTTAAACAGACTTGTGAATGTGCAAAGCGGATAACCAAGTGCCTTAGCTCATTTAAGAAGCGTCCAGTGAAGATAATCAAGCATCTTCTCAGAATACAAAACATTATGATGGGTGTAGAAGTAATTTTTAATGAAGTATTAAGATATTCAACGTCCAAGCTTGACCAGAAAATGAGGTACCCTTTTCAATATAGCTCTGAAGCATCAAGTACTGTAATATAAGAATATAAAGCTTCAGCAACTCTAATAGAAGAAAGAAAAAAAAAAGTGAATAAAGACAAAAGAAAAAATGCAGCAAAAGCAAAAACACTGAAAATTGAAGTCAAGCGTCTGCTGCCGATAATCAAGCCTCCGAAATGTTGTGTTTTGAGGTACGCTCGTCCTAATGAACCGATCTTGGTTTTGTTAGAAAGATAAGAGAAATACCTACTTATTTCCTGAAGAAGCCGAGATCTATATCAATCTCTGTCGGAGTGAAATTCCTTCTTCAAGCTTGAGATGTGATACTGTTCGTGACAATCAGAACATGCAACCGTCTGCTGACAATTTCTGGAGCTTTGGGTGTTCAAAAGTATCGATCTTCGTATCGTTTGAAGGCTCAAAGAAATATCTGCAACTCTCGTTAAGAGGTCAGGATGGAAATCGATCTCTATCTTCGTCAAAATGCATCCATAAGTTGGTGACGTGATGCCGTTCCTGACTGTCACACCTTTGTAGCATTTGATGGCCATATATCGAGCTGATGGTGTTCGAATGGGTTAAAACCGGTGTCTCATTAAAGCTAATATCCATATAAACAAGTTTCATGAAGAGATCGAATCCTAATTTGGCTAGTAACTGGGTCAAAGAAGCATAATACGCTAAATGGTCAGAATGCTACGAGTTAGACAGACTTGTGAATGTGCATAGCAGATAACCAAGCGTCTAAGCTCATTTAAGAAGCGTCAAGTGAAGCTAATCAAGCTTCTTCTCAGAATACAGAACATTATGATGGGTGGAGAAGTAATTTTAATGAAGTATTAAGATATTCAAAGTCCAAGCTTGACCAGAAAATGAGGTACCCTTTCAATAAAGTTCTGAAGCATCAAGTATTGTAATATAAGAACATAAAAGCTTCAGCAACTCTAATAGAAGAAAGAGAAGAAAAGCTCGAATAAAGGCAAAAGTACAAAAGCGGCAACAGCAAAATCATTGAAGATTGAAGTTAAGCGTCTGCTGTCGATAATCAAGCGTCTAAAATGTCGTATTTTGAGGTTCGCTCGTCCTAATGAACCGATCTTGGTTTTGTTAGAAAGATAAGAGAAATACCTACTTATTTCCTGAAGAAGCCGAGATCTATATCAATCTCTGTCGGAGTGAAATTCCTTCTTCAAGCTTGAGATGTGATACTATTCGTGACAATTAGAACATGCAACCGTCTGCTGTCAATTTCTGGAGCTTTGGATGTTCAAAAGTATCGATCTTGGTATCGTTTGAAGGCTCAAAGAAATATCTGCAACTCTCGTTAAGAGGCCAGGATGGAAATCGATCTCTATCTTCGTCAAAATGCATCCATAAGTTGGTGACATGATGCCGTTCCTGATTGTCATACCTTTGTAGCATTTGATGGCCTTATATCGAGCTGATGGTGTTCGAATGGGTTGAAACTGGTGTCTCATTAAAGCTAATATCCATATAAATAAGTTTCATGAAGACATCGAATCCTAATTTGGCTAGTAACTGGGTCAAAGAAGCATAATACGCTAAATGGTCAGAATGCTACGAGTTAAACAGACTTGTGAATGTGCAGAGCGCATAACCAAGTGCCTTAGCACATTTAAGATGCGTCCAGTGAAGCTAATCAAATGTCTTCTCAGAATACACAACATTATGATGGGTGGAGAAGTAATTTTGAATGAAGTATTAAGATATTCAAAGTCCAAGCTTGACCAGAAAATAAGGTACCCTTTCAATAAAGTTCTGAAGCATCAAGTATTGTAATATAAGAACATAAAAGCTTCAGCGACTCTAATAGAAAAAGAGACTAAAAGCTCGAATAAAGGCAAAAGTACAAAAGCGGCAACAGCAAAATCACTGAAGATTGAAGTTAAGCGTCTGCTGTCGATAATCAAGCGTCTAAAATGTCGTATTTTGAGGTTCGCTCGTCCTAATGAACCGATCTTGGTTTTGTTAGAAAGATAAGAGAAATACCTACTTATTTCCTGAAGAAGCCGAGATCTATATCAATCTCTGTCGGAGTGAAATTCCTTCTTCAAGCTTGATATGTGATACTGTTCGTGACAATCAGAACATGCAACCATTTGCTGACAATTTCTGGAGCTTTGGGTGTTCAAAAGTATCGATCTTGGTATCGTTTGAAGGCTCAAAGAAATATCTGCAACTCTCGTTAAGAGGTCAGGATGGAAATCGATCTCTATCTTCGTCAAAATGCATCCATAAGTTGGTGACGTGATGCCGTTCCTGACTGTCACACCTTTGTAGCATCTGATGGCCATATATCGAGCTGATGGTGTTCGAATGGGTTGAAACCGGTGTCTCATTAAAGCTAATATCCATATAAACAAGTTTCATGAAGACATCGAATCCTAATTTGGCTAGTAACTGGGTCAAAGAAGCATAATACGCTAAATGGTCAGAATGCTACGAGTTAAGCAGACTTGTGAATGTGCAAAGCGCATAACCAAGTGCCTTAGCTCATTTAAGATGCGTCCAGTGAAGCTAATCAAATGTCTTTTCAGAATACAGAACATTATGATGGGTGGAGAAGTAATTTTGAATGAAGTATTAAGATATTAAACGTCCAAGCTTGACCAGAAAATGAGGTACCCTTTTCAATATAACTCTGAAGCATCAAGTACTGTAATATAAGAATATAAAGCTTCAGCGACTATACTAGAAGAAAGACAAAAAAGCGTGAATAAAGACAAAAGTAAAAATGCGGCAACAGCAAAAATCCTTAAGATTTAACTTAAGCATCTGCTGCCGATAATCAAGCCTCTGAAACGTCGTATTTTGAGTTACGCTCGTCCTAATGAAGCGATCTTTGTTTTTTTAGAAAGATAAGATAAATATCTACTTGTTTCCTGAAGAAGCCGAGATCTGTATCAATCTCTATCGTAGTGAAATGCCTTCTTCAAGCTGGAGATGTGATACTGTTCGTGACCATCAGAACATGCAACCGTCTGCTAACAATTTCTGGAGCTTTGGGTGTTCAAAAGTATCGATCTTGGTATCATTGGAAGGCTCAAAGAAATATCTGCAACTCTCGTGAAGCTGTCAGGAGGGACATCGATCTCTATCTTCGTCAAAATGCATCCGTAAGCTGGTGATGTGATGCCGTTCCTGACTGTCATACCTTTGTAGCGTCTGACGGCCATATATTGAGCTGATGGTGTTCAAATGGGATGAAACCGGTGTCTTATTAAAGCTAATATCCATATAAACAAGTTTCATGAAGACATCAAATCCTAATTTGGCTAGTAACTGGGTCAAAGAAGCATAATACGCTAAATGGTCAGAATGCTATGAGTTAAACAGACTTGTGAATGTGCAAGGCGGATAACCAAGTGCCTTAGCTCATTTAAGAAGCGTCCAGTGAAGCTAATCAAATGTCTTCTCAGAATACAGAACATTATGTTGGGTGGAGAAGTAATTTTGAATGAAGTATTAAGATATTCAATGTCCAAGCTTGACCAGAAAATGAGGTACCCTTTTCAATATAGCTCTGAAGCATCAAGTACTGTAATATAAGAATATAAAGCTTCAGCAACTCTAACAGAAGAAAGAGAAAAAAAAGCGTTAATAAAGACAAAAGTAAAAATGCGGCAATAGCAAAAACACTAAAGATTGAAGTCAAGCATCTGCTGCCGATAATCAAGCCTCCGAAACTTCGTATTTTGAGGTACGCTTGTCCTAATTAAGCGATCTTGGTTTTTTTAGAAAGATAAGAGAAATACCAACTTGGTTCCTGAAGAAGCCGAGATCTGTATCAATCTCTATCGGAGTGAAATGCCTTCTTCAAGCTGGAGATGTGATACTGTTCATGGCAATCGGAACGCGAAACCCTCTGCTGAGAATTTCTGGAGCTTTAGGTGCTCAAAAGTATCAATCTTGGTATCGTTGGAAGGCTCAAAGAAATATCTGCAACTCTCGTGAATAGGTCAAAAGCGAAATCGATCTCTATCTTCGTCAAAATGCATCCGTTAGTTGTTGACGTGATACCGTTCTTGACAGTTATACCTTTGTAGTGTCTGATGGCCATATATTGAGCTGATGGTGTTCGAATTGGATGAAACCGATGTCTCATTATAGAAAATATCCATATAAACAAGTTTCATGAAAAGATCGAATCCTAATTCGGCCAGTAACTGGGTCAAAGAAGCATAATACGTTAAATGGTCAGAATGCAACGAGTTAAACAGACTTGTGAATGTGCAAAGCGGATAACCAAGTGCCTTAGCTCATTTAAGAAGCGTCCAGTGAAGATAATCAAGCATCTTCTCAGAATACAAAACATTATGATGAGTGTAGAAGTAATTTTTAATGAAGTATTAAGATATTCAACGTCCAAGCTTGACCAGAAATTGAGGTACCCTTTTCAATATAGCTCTGAAGCATCAAGTACTGTAATATAAGAATATAAAACTTTAGCAACTCTAATAGAAGTAAGAGAAAAAAAAAAGTGAATAAAGACAAAAGAAAAAATGCAGCAAAAGCAAAAACACTGAAAATTGAAGTCAAGCGTCTGCTGCCGATAATCAAGCCTCCGAAATGTTGTGTTTTGAGGTACGCTCGTCCTAATGAACCGATCTTGGTTTTGTTAGAAAGATAAGAGAAATACCTACTTGTTTCCTGAAGAAGCCGAGATCTGTATCAATCTCTATCGGAGTGAGATGCCTTCTTCAAGCCGGAGATGTGATACTGTTCGTGACAATCAGTACATGAAACCATCTTCTGAGAATTTCTGGAGCTTTGGGTGTTCAAAAGTATCAATCTTGGTATCGTTAGAACGCTCAAAGAAATATCTGCAACTCTCGTGAAGAGGTCAAGTGCAAAATCGATCTCTATCTTCGTCAAAATGCATCCGTTAGTTGGTGATGTGATGCCGTTCCTGACAGTCATACCATTGTAGCGTCTGATGGCCATATATTGAGCTGATGGTGTTTGAATTGGATGAAACCGATGTCTCATTATAGATAATATCCATATAAACAAGTTTCATGAAAAGATCGAATCCTAATTCGGCCAGTAACTGGGTCAAAGAAGCATAATACGCTAAATGGTCAGAATGCTACGAGTTAAACAGACTTGTGAATGTGCAAAGCAGGTAACCAAGCACCTTAGCTCATTTAAGAAGCGTCCAGTGAAGCTAATCAAGCATCTTCTCAGAATACAAAACATTATGATGGGTGTAGAAGTAATTTTTAATGAAGTATTAAGATATTCAACGTCCAAGCTTGACCAGAAATTGAGGTACCCTTTTCAATATAGCTCTGAAGCATCAAGTACTATAATATAAGATTATAAAACTTTAGCAACTCTAACAGAAGAAAGAGAAAAAAAGCGTGAATAAAGAAAAAAGAAAAAATGCGGTAACAGCTAAAACACTGAAGATTGAAGTCAAGCGTCTGCTGCCGATAATCAAGCATCCGAAACATTGTATTTTGAGGTACGCTCGTCCTAATGAACCGATCTTGGTTTTGTTAGAATGATAAGAAAAATACCTACTTGTTTCCTGAAGAAGCCGAGATCTGTATCAATCTCTATCGGAGTGAAATTCCTTCTTTAATCTTGAGATGTGATACTGTTTGCGACAATACGAACATGAAACCGTCTGCTGAGAATTTCTGGAGCTTTGGGTGTTCAAAAGTATCGATCTTGGTATCGTTGGAAGGCTCAAAGAAATATGGGCAACTCTCGTGAAGAGGTCAAAAGCGAAATCGATCTCTATCTTCGTCAAAATGCATCCGTTAGTTGGTGATGTGATGCCGTTCCTGACAGTCATACCTTTGTAGCGTCTGATGGCCATATATTGAGATTATGGTGTTCGAATTGGATGAAACCGGTGTCTCATTAAAGATAATGTCCATATCAGCAAGTTTCATGAAGATATCGAATCCTAATTCGGCCAGTAATAGGGTCAAACAAGCATAATACGCTAAATGGTCAGAATACGACGAGTTAAACAGCCTTGTGTATGTGCCAAGTGGATAACCAAGCGCCTTAGATCTTTTAAGAATCGTCCAGTGAAGCTAATCAAGCGTCTACTCAGAATACAGAACATTATGATGGGTGGAGAAGTAATTTTGAATGAAGTATTATGATATTCAAAGTCCAAGCTTGACCAGAAAATGAGGTACCCTTTCAATAAAATTCTGAAGCATCAAGTACTGTAATATAAGAATATAAAAGCTTCAGCCACTCTAATAGAAGAAAGAGAAGAAAAGCTCGAATAAAGGCAAAAGTACAAAAGCGGCAACAGCAAAATCATTGAAGATTGAAGTTAAGCGTCTGCTACCGATAATCAAGCGTTTGAAACGTCGTATTTTGACGTTCGCTCGTCCTAATGAAGCGATCTTGATTGTTTTAGAAAGATAAGAGAAATACCTACTTGTTTCCTGAAGAAGCCGAGATCTATATCAATCTCTATCGGAGTGAAATTCCATCTTCAAGCTCCAAATGTGTTACGGTTCGTGATAATCAGAACATGCAACCGTCTGCAGACAATTTCTGGAGCTTTGGGTGTTCAAAATTATCGATCTTGGTATCATTGGAAGGCTCAAAGAAATATCTGCAACTCTCGTGAAGAGGTCAGGAGGGAAATCGATCTCTATCTTCGTCAAAATGCATCCGTAAGTTGGTGACGTGATGCCGTTCCTGACAGTCATATCTTTTTAGCATCTGATGGCCATATATTGAGCTGATGGTGTTCGAATTGGATGAAACTAGTGTCTCATTAAAGATAATATCCATATAAACAAGTTTCATGAAGGCATCGAATCCTAATTCGGCCAGTAACTGGGTCAAAGAAGCATAATACGCTAAACGATCAGAATGCTACGAGTTAAACAGACTTGTGAATGTGCAAAGCGGGTAACCAAGTGCCTTAGCTCATTTAAGAAGCGTCCAGTGTGGCTAATCAAGTGTCTTCTCAGAATACAGAACATTATGATGGGTGGAAAAGTACTTTTGAATGAAGTATTAAGATATTCAACGTCCAAGCTTGACTAGAAAATGAGGTACCCCTTTCAATATAGCTTTGAGGCATCAAGTACTGTAATATAAGAATATAAAGCTTCAGCAACTCTAAGAGAAGAAAGAGAAAAAAAGCGTTAATAAAGACAAAAGTAAAAATGCGGCAACAGCATAAACACTGAAGTGTTATGATCCAAGATGGATCTATTGAATGTAGGATCGTTCTAGGAGAATTGATCCGAAATTGAAATGAAAAATTCAAACTAAAAATTGGAGGGAAATCCAAACTTGTTCATTTTTGATGATCTTGAGGAAAATTGAGAGAACTAGCTCCACCTCTAGCCAAAGCTGGATCATCAAATCACAAGAATCATGGATCCACAATTCCTAAGCAACATAAAGCTAAAAATGCGTAAATCCTAAGATAAGCCTTAGGCTTTTGGCGTGAGGCAACATGAATTCAAAAAGAAAGGGAAAAGATGAAGGGGAAGGGAAATGGAAGAAAGCGCCACAACTCCATGGATTGGATGGAGTGATAAGCTCAAGGAAGATCCGCCACAAGAGTAAGGAGCTCTTGATGAGAATCAAAAGGTTCTACTCTGGAACCTTCAAGAGGAGACTCTCTCTCAACTCTCTCTAAATTCTCAATGTGAGAAAAATTCTAAACTTTCAATTATGATTCAAATGGCTTACATTTGGGTATTTATATGTTTCCCAAAATGATGAAGAGAAGTTAGCGCCTATTTCATGGAGTGTGGCCCTTGATGACTTCATCTTGGCCCAATTACAAGTCAAGGTCCAAAAAGTCAAAGTACAAAAAGTCAAAATCCTAATAAAAGTCAAACTATAAAAAGTCAAAGTTCTACTTTTATTACATATTTTCCTATTCTATTACAAAGTCCTAAAACTAGTGGAGAAATCTTCTTGGTAGCTTTCCATGATCATATCATCCCCTCCTTCTTGAAGGAATTCGTCCACGAATTTGAAGACTTTGAGTCCTACATCACAATACAAGTAATGAGTTTTATTTTAATGGAAGTTAAAAACAAACAACTATTATTGGAATTTGATACTCCCTTTGTCTCAACTTATCCACCGGGGTCAAAGATCACTTGTAAGAAAATGGCCCAAGTTGCCCAAGCAAAATGGGTTATGACCTCTTCAAAAGCCCCGTGAATGTTTTGCCATAAACCCTTCAAATGATTTTGAAAGCCATTGAAGCTTTTGGGTTTTCCTTTCGGTTTCATGTCATGAGAGTTGGGAACCTTTGGAATGATACTTAAGATGAGTTTTAATTTTTCCCTTTGGATGAGACCTTGAGGCTTTGGCCTTGGTTCCCCATGCTTAATGTGCACAAGAGGGTCTACACAAATATGCAAGGGAGAAGTATTAGTAGACAAACAATTATTTGTAAGTTTTTGGGTTTGGTCGACTAATAACTCTTCCTCAACCTTTTCTTTCACTATGAGTGAACTCTCTTTCTTTCTCTCTTCTTTTACCTCAACCTCATTCTTTATTTCTTTTTCCTTAGAGGCTTTTCTCTCTTGCTCTCTTTTGATTTTCATTTTCTTTCTATCCTCACACACTTTTTTTGTAGAAAGTGGCACAAGTTTAATGGTGTGGTTTTTATGTACAAAAGAGAACATGTTAGTTTGGCCTTCATGAATTACTTTACGATCAAATTGCCATGGCCTTCCAAGTATAACATGACTCACCTCCATAGGAGCCACATCACAAAGAACCTCATCATTATAATGACCAATGGAAAAATTTAACAAGACTTGTTGATCCACTGCTAATTCACCATCATTATTTAGCCATTGTAGTTTATATGGGTGCGGATGAGGAATTGTTTTAAGACCAAGTTTGGTCACCAAGATGGTGCTAGCTACATTGGTGCAACTACCACCATCAATGATCAATGCACAAATTTTACCTTCTATCATGCATCTTGTTTGAAAAATGCTCTCTCTTTGGCTATCATCATTTTCATTAATATGCATTCCTAGTAATCTTCTTACCATGAGTAAATCGCCCTCAATAGGTTTTATCTCACAATCTTTTTCACTCTCACTTGTAGAAGATTCACTAGTGTAAGATGATGATGATGCACTATTTTCAAGTTCTTTACCCCTAGAGACCATGGTTCTTTTGTTAGGGCATTGGGATGCTATGTGGCCTCTTCCAAGGCACTTAAAGCACTTTATATCCCTAGATCTAGGTGTATTAGAATGAGTAGGAGATGAAGGAGATTTAGAGTTAGAAGAATTGGGCCTTGTCCCATTTTTACCCATGTTGGTCACGGCTCCAATTGCATTGGAGGAGTCTCCCTCCTTCTTAGAATCTTTCCAACTTGTTGAGGAATAGTTAGAAAATGGCTTCTTGTAGGATCTCATTCTCTTCAATTGTTGCTCAACTTTGATTGCTTGATGCACCAAATCTTCCAATTCAACATAATGATGCAATTCAACTATGTCCAAGATCTCTTGATTCAAACCATTTAGGAACCTTGCCATAGTTGCTTCTCTTTCTTCATTAATGTTTTCCCTAATCAATGCAACCTCCATTTTCTTAAAATATTCATCCACGCTTTTGTTGCCTTGATTAAGCCTTTGAAGCTTGTTATGGAGCTCCCTATGATAGTGTGAAGAAACAAATCTCTTCCTCATGATGGCCTTCATTTCTCTTCAAGTAGAAATTGGATCATCTCCATTCCTCCTTTTCTCCTTGATTAGTTGATCCCACCATATTAATGCATAGTCTACAAATTCTATGGATGCCACCTTAACCTTCTTCTCTTCACTATAATGTTGGCATGCAAAAATTTGCTCTATTTTGGTTTCCCACTCTAAGTACAATTCGGGATCATTTTTACCTTGAAATGTTGGCACTTTTATTTTTACACCTTCAAGCCTATCATTTTGTCTCCTCACTCTATTCTCACCATATTCTCCATGTCTCCTTTTATGCCTCCTTCTTCTTCGCTCTTCCTCTTCATATCCATTTTCTTCACGTGATGAATTTGCATGAGAAGAACTTTCTTGCCTTGGACTTCTAGTTCTTGTGCCTCTTGAAGCTCTTTCAAGGCCTTCAAGTCTATCTTTAACCTCATCATTTTGCCTTTCTAGAAGCCTTTCCAAATGCCTTGTCATTCTTTGAAGTTTCATATCATATGCCGTGGATCTAGGGGAAGGTGGTGTACTACCTCCACCATCACCTCTAGTTTGTGACATGTTTACAATTTTCAACAATAAAACAAAGAAATGAAATGGACCTCACCGCTCAACTAAGTGTTTCACTCTTGTAATATTCACTCGTGTTTCACACAATTAGGCTTTTTAGCAAATGCACACTCTTGCCTTTTTCCACTCTAAAGTCTCACTCAAATGCTCTTGAAGTAGAAACAAGCAATTCCAAGATATAAAGCCAAATACACTTGCAAACAAATCAAACCAAGAGTAATTCACTCACAAGAATTTCAAAGAAAGAAAACTACAAGACAAAACTAAGAAGTTTAAAAGACAAACTAAAAATGCTCAACAAGAAATAGCACACTCAAAGAGAATTGGAAGAAGACAAGTAGAAGAAGAAAAATAAGAAGAAAGAAGAAGTTGAAAATGAACCTTTCTCAAGGTGTTCTTGATTTTCGAAGTTTTCTTGCTCAAGTAGGCTCAAACACAAAGTTTCAAGGCTGAATAGTGGCAAGTCTTTTTTTGCAAATAGTATTTTTTTCGAAACTTTTAGTATTTGCACTTTTGCCCCAATTTTTTTAAAATTTGCGTTTTGGTCCTTTGGATTTTTCAGATTTGGACTCTTTTTCCTTTTCTATAATTTCTGAACTATTTTTTTTTTATAACAGCCACTGACTTTTCAAAATTGCACAAACAGCCCAAACTAAACAATTAATACAAATGTAAGATCAAAGAGCCTTTCAAAAGTGATTTTGCAAGAAGCAAGTTGAATCCTAGTAATTCAAGCTTAGATTTCACAATTTGATGCTTAGATATTTCATTCAAGTGGTTGATCAACAAGTTAACCAACACTTTTGAAATTCATCAAGATCTATGAAGCTATTATCCCAAGGATCTCAAGAAATACGAAGAACACTTATGAACATCAAGAAAAATTCAAATTCAAGAGACTTAACAAAACTAACACAAATCTATGTAGATCTCGAAAATTCCAACACAAATAACAACAAACTACACACGTAGAACACAAAATCAAGATCAAAAGGATCTAGATCTAGAATTTTCAAATTTTGAAAAATGGCGCCAAAATTTGAAAAGAAGCGCCAAAATTTTTTTGAATTTTTTTTTTTTAAGCTTCTAACTCTCCTAGAGGCTAGCTCTTGATACCAAATGTTATGATCCAAGATGGATCTATTGAATGTAGGATCGTTCTAGGAGAATTGATCCGAAATTGAAATGAAAAATTCAAACTAAAAATTGGAGGGAAATCGAAACTTGTTCATTTTTGATGATCTTGAGGAAAATTGAGAGAACTAGCTCCACCTCAAGCCAAAGCTTGATCATCAAATCACAAGAATCATGGATCCATAATTCCTGAGCAACATAAAGCTAAAAATGCGTAAATCCTAAGATAAGCCTAAGGCTTTTGGCGTGAGGCAACATGAATTCAAAAAGAAAGGGAAAAGATGAAGGGGAAGGGAAATGGAAGAAAGCGCCACAACTCCATGGATTAGATGGAGTGATAAGCTCAAGGAAGTTCCGCCACAAGAGTAAGGAGCTCTTGATGAGAATCAGAAGGTTCTACTCTAGAACCTTCAAGAGGAGACTCTCTCTCTCAACTCTCTCAAAATTCTCAATGTGAGAAAAATTCTAAACTTTCAATTATGATTCAAATGGCTTACATTTGTGTATTTATATGTTTCCCAAAATGATGAAGAGAAGCTAGCGCCTATTTCATGGAGTGTGGGCCTTGATGACTTCATCTTGGCCCAATTACAAGTCAAGGTCCAAAAAGTCAAAGTACAAAAAGTCAAAATCCTAACAAAAGTCAAACTACAAAAAGTCAAAGCTCTACTTTTATTACATATTTTCCTATTCTATTACAAAGTCCTAAAACTAGTGGAGAAATCTTCTTGGTAGCTTTCCATGATCATATCATGAAGATTGAAGTCAAGCATGTGCTGTCGATAATCAAGCCTCCGAAATGTCATATTTTGAGGTACACTCGTCCTAATGAAGCGATCTTGGTTTTGTTAGAAAGATAAGAGAAATACCTACTTGTTTCCTGAAGAAGCCGAGATCTCTATCAATCTCTATCGGAGTGAAATGTCTTCTTCAGCTAGAGATGTGATACTGTTTGTGATAATCAGAACATGAAACTGTCTGCTGAGAATTTATGGAGCTTTGGGTGCTCAAAAGTATCAATTTTGGTATCGTTGGAAGGCTCAAAGAAATATCTGCAACTCTCGTGAAGAGGTCAAGAGCGAAATCGAACTTTATCTTCGTCAAAATGCATCCGTCAGTTGGTGACGTGATGCCGTTCCTGACTGTCACACCTTTGTAGCGTCTGATGGCCATATATTGAGCTGATGGTGTTCAAATTGGATGAAACCAATGTCTCATTACAGCTAATATCCATATAAACAAGTTTCATGAAGAGATCAAATCCCAATTCGGCCATTAACTGGGTCAAAGAAGCATAATACGCTAAATGGTCAGAATACTACGAGTTAAACAGACTTGTGAATGTGCAGAGCGGATAACCAAGCGCCTAAGCTCATTAAAGAAGCGTCCAGTGAAGCTAATCAAGCATCTTCTCAGAATACAAAACATTTTGACGGGTCGAGAAGTAATTTTGAATGAAGTATTAAGATATTCAACGTCCAAGCTTGAATAGAAAATGAGGTACCCTTTTAAATATAGCTCTGAAGCATCAAGTACTGTAATATTAGAATATAAAGCTTCAGCAACTCTAAGAGAAGAAAGAGAAAAAAAAAGTGTTAATAAAGACAAAAGTAAAAATGCGGGAACAGCAAAAACACTGAAGATTGAAGTCAAGCGTGTGCTGCCGATAATCAAGCCTCCGAAATGTCGTATTTTGAGGTACACTCGTCCTAATGAAGCGATCTTGGTTTTGTTAGAAAGATAAGAGAAATACCTACTTGTTTCCTGAAGAATCCGAGATCTCTATCAATCTCTATCGGAGTGAAATGCCATCTTCAAGCTAGAGATGTGATACTGTTCGTGACAATCAGAACATGAAACCGTCTGCTGAGAATTTATGGAGCTTTGGGTGCTAAAAAGTATCGATCCTGGTATCGTTGGAAGGCGCAAAGAAATATCTGCAACTCACGTCAAGAGGTCAAGAGTGAAATCGATCTCTCTTTTTGTCAAAATGCATCCGTCCGTTGGTGACGTGTTGCCGTTCCTGACTGTCATACCTTTGTAGCGTCTGATGGCCACATATTGAGCTGATGGTGTTCGAATTGGATGAAACCGATGTCTCAGTCTCATTACAGCTAATATCCATATAAACAAGTTTCATGAAGAGATCGAATCCTAATTCAGCCAGTAACTGGGTCGTAGAAGCATAATACGCTAAATGGTCAGAATGCTACGAGTTAAACAAACTTTTGAATATGCAAAGCGGATAACCAAGTGACTTAGCTCATTTAAGAAGCGTCCAGTGAAGCTAATCAAATGCCCTATCAGAATACAGAACATTTTGATGGGTGGCGAAGTAATTTTGAATGAAGTATTAAGATATTCAACGTCCGAGCTTGACCAGAAAATGAGGTACCCTTTTCAATATAGCTCTGAAGCATCAAGTACTGTAATATAAGAATATAAAGCTTCAACGACTCTACTAGAAGAAAGACAAAAAAGTGTGAATAAAGACAACAGTAAAAATGCGGCAACAGCAAAAACCCTAAAGATTTAAGTCAAGCATCTGCTGCCGATAATCAAGCCTCTGAAACGTCGTATCTTGAGGTACGCTCGTCCTAATGAAGCGATCTTGGTTTTTTTAGAAAGATAAGAGAAATACCTACTTGTTTCCTGAAGAAGCCGAGATCTGTATCAATCTCTATCGGAGTGAAATGCCTTCTTCAAGCTGGAGATGTGATATTGTTCGTAACAATCAGAACATGAAACCGTCCGCAGAGAGTTGCTGGAGCTTTGGGTGCTCAAAAGTATCGATCTTGGTATCGTTGGAAGGCTCAAAGAAATATCTGCAACTCTCGTGAAGAGTTCAAGAGCGAAATCGATCTTTATCTTCGTCAAAATGCATCCGTCAGTTGGTGACGTGATGCCGTTCCTGACTGTCATTCCTTTGTAGCGTCTGATGGCCATATATTGAGCTAATGGTGTACGAATTGGATGAAACCAATGTCTCATTACAGCTAATATCCATATAAACAACTTTCATGAAGAGATCGAATCCCAATTCGGCCAGTAACTGGGTCAAAGAAGCATAATACGCTAAATGTTCAGAATGCTACGAGTTAAACAGACTTGTGAATGTGCAAAGCAGATAACCAAGCGCCTAAGCTCATTTAAGAAGCGTCCAGTGTAGCTAATCAAGCGTCGTCTCAGAATACCGAACATTATGACGGGTGGAGAAGTAGTTTTGATTGAAGTATTAAGATATTCAACGTCCAAGCTTGACCAGAAAATGAGGTAACCTTTTCAATATCGCTCTGAAGCATCAAGTACTGTAATATTAGAATAGAAAGCTTCAGCAACTCTAAGAGAAGAAAGACAAAAAAAAAAAAAAAAAGCGTTAATAAAGACAAAAGTAAAAATGCGGCAACAGCAAAAACACTGAAGATTGAAGTCGAGCGTGTGCTGCCGATAATCAAGCCTCCGAAACGTCCTATTTTGAGGTACACTCGTCCTAATGAAGCGATCTTGGTTTTGTTAGAAAGATAAGAGAAATACCTACTTGTTTCCTGAAGAAGCCGAGATCTCTATCAATCTCTATCGGAGTGAAATGCCTTCTTGAAGCTAGAGATGTGATACTGTTCGTGACAATCAGAACATGAAACCGTCAGCTGAGAATTTATGGAGCTTTGGGTGCTCAAAAGTATCGATCTTGGCATCGTTGGAAGGCTCAAAGAAATATCTGCAACTAACGTCAAGAGGTCAAGAGCGAAATCGATCTCTATCTTCGTCAAAATGCATCCGTCAGTTGGTGATGTGATGTCGTTCCTGACTGTCATACCTTTGTAGCGTCTGATGGCCATATATTGAGCCGATGGTGTTCCAATTGGATGAAACCGATGTCTCATTACAGCTAATATCCATATAAACAAGTTTCATGAAGAGATTGAATCCTAATTTAGCCAGTAACTGGGTCGTAGAAGCATAATACGCTAAATGGTCAGAATGCTACGAGTTAAACAGACTTGTGAATATGCAAAGCGGATAACCAAGTGACATAGCTCATTTAAGAAGCGTCCAGTGAAGCTAATCAAATGCCCTATCAGAATACAGAACATTTTGATGGGTGGCGAAGTAATTTTGAATGAAGTATTAAGATATTCAACGTCCGAGCTTGACCAGAAAATGAGGTACCCTTTTCAATATAGCTCTGAAGCATCAAGTACTGTAATATAAGAATATAAAGCTTCAACGACTCTACTAGAAGAAAGACAAAAAAGTGTGAATAAAGACAACAGTAAAAATGCGGCAACAGCAAAAACCCTAAAGATTTAAGTCAAGCATCTGCTGCCGATAATCAAGCCTCTGAAACGTCGTATCTTGAGGTACGCTCGTCCTAATGAAGCGATCTTGGTTTTTTTAGAAAGATAAGAGAAATACCTACTTGTTTCCTGAAGAAGCCGAGATCTGTATCAATCTCTATCGGAGTGAAATGCCTTCTTCAAGCTGGAGATGTGATATTGTTCGTAACAATCAGAACATGAAACCGTCCGCAGAGAGTTGCTGGAGCTTTGGGTGCTCAAAAGTATTGATCTTGGTATCGTTGGAAGGCTCAAAGAAATATCTGCAACTCTCGTGAAGAGTTCAAGAGCGAAATCGATCTTTATCTTCGTCAAAATGCATCCGTCAGTTGGTGACGTGATGCCGTTCCTGACTGTCATTCCTTTGTAGCGTCTGATGGCCATATATTGAGCTAATGGTGTACGAATTGGATGAAACCAATGTCTCATTACAGCTAATATCCATATAAACAACTTTCATGAAGAGATCGAATCCCAATTCGGCCAGTAACTGGGTCAAAGAAGCATAATACGCTAAATGTTCAGAATGCTACGAGTTAAACAGACTTGTGAATGTGCAAAGCAGATAACCAAGCGCCTAAGCTCATTTAAGAAGCGTCCAGTGTAGCTAATCAAATGTCGTCTCAGAATACCGAACATTATGACGGGTGGAGAAGTAGTTTTGATTGAAGTATTAAGATATTCAACGTCCAAGCTTGACCAGAAAATGAGGTAACCTTTTCAATATCGCTCTGAAGCATCAAGTACTGTAATATAAGAATATAAAGCTTCAGCAACTCTAAGAGAAGAAAGAAAAAAAAAAAGCGTTAATAAAGACAAAAGTAAAAATGCGGCAACAGCAAAAACACTGAAGATTGAAGTCGAGCGTGTGCTGCCGATAATCAAGCCTCCGAAACGTCCTATTTTGAGGTACACTCGTCCTAATGAAGCGATCTTGGTTTTGTTAGAAAGATAAGAGAAATACCTACTTGTTTCCTGAAGAAGCCGAGATCTCTATCAATCTCTATCGGAGTGAAATGCCTTCTTAAGCTAGAGATGTGATACTGTTCGTGACAATCAGAACATGAAACCGTCTGCTGAGAATTTATGGAGCTTTGGGTGCTCAAAAGTATCGATCTTGGCATCGTTGGAAGGCTCAAAGAAATATCTGCAACTAACGTCAAGAGGTCAAGAGCGAAATCGATCTCTATCTTCGTCAAAATGCATCCGTCAGTTGGTGATGTGATGTCGTTCCTGACTGTCATACCTTTGTAGCGTCTGATGGCCATATATTGAGCTGATGGTGTTCCAATTGGATGAAACCGATGTCTCATTACAGCTAATATCCATATAAACAAGTTTCATGAAGAGATTGAATCCTAATTTAGCCAGTAACTGGGTCGTAGAAGCATAATACGCTAAATGGTCAGAATGCTACGAGTTAAACAGACTTGTGAATATGCAAAGCGGATAACCAAGTGACATAGCTCATTTAAGAAGCGTCCAGTGAAGCTAATCAAATGCCCTCCCAGAATACAGAAAATTGTGATGGGTGGAGAAGTAATTTTGAATGAAGTATTAAGATATTCAACGTCCAAGCTTGACCAGAAAATGAGGTACCCCTTTCAATATAGCTTTAAAGCATCAAGTACTGTAATATAAGAATATAAAGCTTCATCAACTCTAAGAGAAGAAAGAGAAAAAAAAAGCGTTAATAAAGACAAAAGTAAAAATGCGGCGACAGCAAAAACCCTAAAGATTGAAGTCAAGCGTGTGCTGCCGATAATCAAGCCTCCGAAACGTCGTATTTTGAGGTACGCTCGTCCTAATGAAGCTATCTTGGTTTTGTTAGAAAGATAAGAGAAATACCAACTTGTTTCCTGAAGAAGCCGAGATCTGTATCAATCTCTATCGGAGTGAAATGCCTACTTTAAGCTGGAGATGTGATACTGTTCGTGAAAATCAGAACATGAAACCGTCTACTGAGAGTTTCTGGAGCTTTGGGTGCTCAAAAGTATCGATCTTGGTATCGTTGGAAGGCTCAAAGAAATATCTGCAACTCTCGTGAAGAGGTCAAGAGTGAAATCGATCTTTATCTTCTTAAAAATGCATCCGTCAGTTGGTGACGTGATGCCGTTCCAGACTGTCATTCCTTTGTAGCGTCTGATGGCCATATATTGAGCTGATGGTGTTCAAATTGGATGAAACTGATGTCTCATTACAGCTAATATCCATATAAACAAGTTTCATGAAGAGATTGAATCCTAATTCAGCCAGTAACTGGGTCGTAGAAGCATAATACGCTAAATGGTCAGAATGCTACGAGTTAAATAGACTTGTGAATGTGCAAAGCGGATAACCAAGTGACTTAGTTCATTTAAGAAGCGTCCAGTGAAGCTAATCAAATGCCCTCTCGGAATACAGAACATTATGATGGTTGGAGAAGTAATTTTGAATGAGGTATTAAGATATTCAACATCCAAGCTTGACCAGAAAATAAGGTACCATTTTCAATATAGCTCTAAAGCATCAAGTACTGCAATATAAGAATATAAAGCTTCAGCAACTCCAAGAGAAGAAAGAGAAAAAAAAGCGTTAATAAAGAAAAAAGTAAAAATGCGGCAACTGCAAAAACACCGAAGATTGAAGTCAAGCGTGTGCTGCCGATAATCAAGCCTCCGAAACGTCGTATTTTGAGTTACACTCGTCCTAATGAAGCGATCTTGGTTTTTTTAGAAAGATAAGAGAAATACCTACTTGTTTTCTGAAGAAGCCGAGATCTCTATCAATCACTATCGGAGTGAAATGCCTTCTTAGAGCTAGTGATGTGATACTGTTCGTGACAATCAGAACACGAAACCGTCTGCTGAGATTTTATGGAGCTTTGGGTGCTCAAAAGTATCGATCTTGGTATCGTTGGAAGGCTCAAAGAAATATCTATAACTCTCGTGAAGAGGTCAAGAGCGAAATCGATCTTTATCTTCGTCAAAATGCATCCGTCAGTTGGTGACGTGATGCCGTTCCTGACTGTCATTCCTTTGTAGCGTCTGATGGCCATATATTGAGCTGTTGGTGTTCGAATTGGATGAAACCAATGTCTCATTACAGCTAATATCCATATAAACAAGTTTCATGAAGAGATTGAATCCTAATTCAGCCAGTAACTGGGTCAAAGAAGCATAATACGCTAAATGGTTAGAATGCTACGAGTTAAACAGACTTGTGAATGTGAAAAGCGGATAACCAAGTGCCTTAGCTAATTTAAGAAGCGTCTAGTGAAGCTAATCAAATGCCTTCTTAGAATACAGAACATTATGATGGGTGGCGAAATAATTTTGAATGAAGTATTAAGATATTCAACGTCCGAGCTTCACCAGAAAATGAGGTACCCTTTTCAATATAGCTCTGAAGCATCAAGTACTGTAATATAAGAATATAAAGCTTCAGCGACTCTAAGAGAAGAAAGAGAAAAAAAAGCGTGAATAAAGACAAAAGTAAAAATGCGGCAACAGCAAAAACCCGAAGATTTAAGTCAAGCGTCTGCTGCCGATAATCAAGCCTCCGAAACGTCGTATTTTGAGTTACGCTCGTCCTAATGAAGCGATCTTGGTTTTTTAGAAAGATAAGAGAAATACCTACTTGTTTCCTGAAGAAGCCGAGATCTGTATCAATCTCTATCGGAGTGAAATGCCTTCTTCAAGCTGGAGATGTGATATTGTTCGTGACAATCAGAACTTGAAACCGTCTGCAGAGAGTTGCTGGAGCTTTGGGTGCTCAAAAGTATCGATATTGGTATCGTTGGAAGGCTCAAAGAAATATCTGCAACTCACGTCAAGAGGTCAAAAGCGAAATCGATCTTTATCTTCGTCAAAATGCATCCGTCAGTTGGTGACGTGATGTCGTTCCTGACTGTCATACCTTTGTAGCGTCTGATGGCCATATATTTAGCTGATGGTGTTCGAATTGGATGAAACCAATGTCTCATTACAGCTAATATCCAAATAAACAAGTTTCATGAAGAGATCGAATCCTAATTCAGCCAGTAACTAGATCAAAGAAGCATAATACACTAAATGGTTAGAATGCTACGAGTTAAACAGACTTGTGAATATGCAAAGCGGATTACCAAGTGCCTTAGCTCATTTAAGAAGCGTCCAGTGAAGCTAATCAAATGCCCTCTCAGAATACAGAAAATTATGACGGGTGGAGAAGTAATTTTGAATGAAGTATTAAGATATTCAACGTCCGACTTGACCAGAAAATGAGGTACCCTTTTCAATATAGCTCTGAAGCATCAAGTACTGTAATATAAGAATATAAAGCTTCAGCGACTCTACTAGAAGAAAGACAAAAAAGCGTGAATAAAGACAAAAGTAAAAATGCGGCAACAGCAAAAACCCTAAAGATTTAAGTCAAGCGTCTGCTGCCGATAATCAAGCCTCCGAAACGTCGTATTTTGAGGTACGCTCGTCCTAATGAAGCGATCTTGGTTTTTTTAGAAAGATAAGAGAAATACCTACTTGTTTTCTGAAGAAGCCGAGATCTGTATCAATCTCTATCGGAGTGAAATGCCTTCTTCAAGCTGGAGATGTGATATTGTTCGTGACAATCAGAACATGAAACCGTCTGCAGATAGTTGCTGGAGCTTTGGGTGCTCAAAAGTATCGATCCTGGTATCGTTGGAAGGCTCAAAGAAATATCTATAACTCTCGCGAAGAGGTCAAGAGCGAAATCGATCTTTATCTTCGTCAAAATGCATCCGTCAGTTGGTGACGTGATGCCGTTCCTGACTGTCATTCCTTTGTAGCGTCTGATGGCCATATATTGAGCTGATGGTGTTCGAATTGGATGAAACCAATGTCTCATTACAGCTAATATCCATATAAACAAGTTTCATGAAGAGATCGAATCCTAATTCGGCCAGTAACTGGGTCAAAGAAGCATAATACGCTAAATGGTCAGAATGCTACGAGTTAAACAGACTTGTGAATGTGCAAAGCGGATAACCAAGTGCCTTAGCTCATTTAAGAAGCGTCCAGTGAAGCTAATCAAATGCCCTCTCAGAATACAGAAATTATGATGGGTGGAGAAGTAATTTTGAATGAAGTATTAAGATATTCAACGTCCAAGCTTGACCAGAAAATGAGGTACCATTTTCAATATAGCTCTAAAGCATCAAGTACTGCAATATAAGAATATAAAGCTTCAGCAACTCTAAGAGAAGAAAGAGAAAAAAAAGCGTTAATAAAGACAAAAGTAAAAATGCGGCAACTGCAAAAACACCGAAGATTGAAGTCAAGCGTGTGCTGCCGATAATCAAGCCTCCGAAACGTCGTATTTTGAGTTACACTCGTCCTAATGAAGCGATCTTGGTTTTGTTAGAAAGATAAGAGAAATACCTACTTGTTTCCTGAAGAAGCCGAGATCTCTATCAATCACTATCGGAGTGAAATGCCTTCTTAGAGCTAGTGATGTGATACTGTTCGTGACAATCAGAACACGAAACCGTCTGCTGAGATTTTATGGAGCTTTGGGTGCTCAAAAGTATCGATCTTGGTATCGTTGGAAGGCTCACAGAAATATCTATAACTCTCGTGATGAGGTCAAGAGCGAAATCGATCTTTATCTTCGTCAAAATGCATCCGTCAGTTGGTGACGTGATGCCGTTCCTGACTGTCATTCCTTTGTAGCGTCTGATGGCCATATATTGAGCTGTTGGTGTTCGAATTGGATGAAACCAATGTCTCATTACAGCTAATATCCATATAAAAAAGTTTCATGAAGAGATTGAATCCTAATTCAACCAGTAACTGGGTCAAAGAAGCATAATACGCTAAATGGTTAGAATGCTACGAGTTAAACAGACTTGTGAATGTGAAAAGCGGATAACCAAGTGCCTTAGCTCATTTAAGAAGCGTCCAGTGAAGCTAATCAAATGCCTTCTTAGAATACAGAACATTATGATGGGTGGCGAAGTAATTTTGAATGAAGTATTAAGATATTCAACGTCCGAGCTTGACCAGAAAATGAGGTACCCTTTTCAATATAGCTCTAAAGCATCAAGTACTGTAATATAAGAATATAAAGCTTCAGCAACTCTAATAGAAGAAAGAGAAAAAAAAAGCGAGAATAAAGACAAAAGTAAAAATGCGGCAACAGCAAAAACACAGAAGATTGAAGTCAAGCGTCTGCTGCCGATAATCAAGCCTCCGAAACGTCGTATTTTGAGTTACCCTCGTCCTAATGAAGCGATCTTGGTTTTTTTAGAAAGATAAGAGAAATACCTACTTGTTTCCTGAAGAAGCCGAGATCTGTATCAATCTCTATCGGAGTGAAATGCCTTCTTCAAGCTGGTGATGTGATATTGTTCGTGACAATCAGAACACGAAACCGTCTGCAGAGAGTTTATGGAGCTTTGGGTGCTCAAAAGTATCGATCTTGGTATCGTTGGAAGGCTCAAAGAAATATCTGCAACTCTCGTCAAGAGGTCAAGAGCGAAATCGATCTTTATCTTCGTCAAAATGCATCCGTCAATTGGTGACGTGATGTCGTTCCTGACTGTCATTCCTTTGTAGCGTCTGATGGCCATATATTGAGCTGATGGTGTTCGAATTGGATGAAACAATGTCTCATTACAGCTAATATCCATATAAACAAGTTTCATGAAGAGATCGAATCCTAATTCAGCCAGTAACTGGGTCAAAGAAGCATAATACACTAAATGGCCAGAATGCTACGAGTTAAATAGACTTGTGAATGTGCAAAGCGGATAACCAAGTGCCTTAGCTCATTTAAGAAGCGTCCAGTGAAGCTAATCAAATGCCTCCTCAGAATACAGAAAATTATGATGGGTGGAGAAGTAATTTTGAATGAAGTATTAAGATATTCAACGTCCGAGCTTGACCAGAAAATGAGGTACCCTTTTCAATATAGCTCTAAAGCATCAAGTACTGTAATATAAGAATATAAAGCTTCAGCAACTCTAAGAGAAGAAAGAAAAAAAAGCGTTAATAAAGACAAAAGTAAAAATGCGGCAACAGCAAAAACCCGAAGATTGAAGTCAAGCGTGTGCTGCCGATAA
The DNA here is from genome assembly GCA_039655645.1 of Ammopiptanthus mongolicus. Taxonomy (NCBI): domain Eukaryota; kingdom Viridiplantae; phylum Streptophyta; class Magnoliopsida; order Fabales; family Fabaceae; genus Ammopiptanthus; species Ammopiptanthus mongolicus. The sequence goes on along the minus strand of CM077346.1, from coordinate 59,402,340 downwards.
TCAAGCCTCCGAAACGTCGTATTTTGAGTTACACTCGTCCTAATGAAGCGATCTTGGTTTTGTTAGAAAGATAAGAGAAATACCTACTTGTTTCCTGAAGAAGCCGAGATCTCTATCAATCACTATCGGAGTGAAATGCCTTCTTAGAGCTCGTGATGTGATACTGTTCGTGACAATCAGAACACGAAACCGTCTGCAGAGAGTTGCTGGAGATTTGGGTGCTCAAAAGTATCGATCTTGGTATCGTTGGAAGGCTCACAGAAATATCTATAACTCTCGCGAAGAGGTCAAGAGCGAAATCGATCTTTATCTTCGTCAAAATGCATCCGTCAGTTGGTGACGTGATGCCGTTCCTGACTGTCATTCCTTTGTAGCGTCTGATGGCCATATATTGAGCTGTTGGTGTTCGAATTGGATGAAACCAATGTCTCATTACAGCTAATATCCATATAAAAAAGTTTCATGAAGAGATCGAATCCTAATTCAGCCAGTAACTGGGTCAAAGAAGCATAATACGCTAAATGGTCAGAATGCTACGAGTTAAACAGACTTGTGAATGTGAAAAGCGGATAACCAAGTGCCTTAGCTCATTTAAGAAGCATCCAGTGAAGCTAATCAAATGCCTTCTTAGAATACAGAACATTATGATGGGTGGCGAAGTAATTTTGAATGAAGTATTAAGATATTCAACGTCCAAGCTTGACCAGAAAATGAGGTACCATTTTCAATATAGCTCTAAAGCATCAAGTACTGCAATATAAGAATATAAAGCTTCAGCAACTCTAAGAGAAGAAAGAGAAAAAAAAGCGTTAATAAAGACAAAAGTAAAAATGCGGCAACTGCAAAAACACCGAAGATTGAAGTCAAGCGTGTGCTGCCGATAATCAAGCCTCCGAAACGTCGTATTTTGAGTTACCCTCGTCCTAATGAAGCGATCTTGGTTTTGTTAGAAAGATAAGAGAAATACCTACTTGTTTCCTGAAGAAGCCGAGATCTCTATCAATCACTATCGGAGTGAAATGCCTTCTTAGAGCTAGTGATGTGATACTGTTCGTGACAATCAGAACACGAAACATTCTGCTGAGATTTTATGGAGCTTTGGTTGCTCAAAAGTATCGATCTTGGTATCGTTGGAAGGCTCACAGAAATATCTATAACTCTCGTGATGAGGTCAAGAGCGAAATCGATCTTTATCTTCGTCAAAATGCATCCGTCAGTTGGTGACGTGATGCCGTTCCTGACCGTCATTCCTTTGTAGCGTCTGATGGCCATATATTGAGCTGTTGGTGTTCGAATTGGATGAAACCAATGTCTCATTACATCTAATATCCATATAAACAAGTTTCATGAAGAGATTGAATCCTAATTCAGCCAGCAACTGGGTCAAAGAAGCATAATACGCTAAATGGTTAGAATGCTAAGAGTTAAACAGACTTGTGACTGTGAAAAGCGGATAACCAAGTGCCTTAGCTCATTTAAGAAGCGTCCAGTGAAGCTAATCAAATGCCTTCTTAGAATACTGAACATTATGATGGGTGGCGAAGTAATTTTGAATGAAGTATTAAGATATTCAACGTCCGAGCTTGACCAGAAAATGAGGTACCCTTTTCAATATAGCTCTGAAGCATCAAGTACTGTAATATAAGAATATAAAGATTCAGCGACTCTACTAGAAGAAAGACAAAAAAGCGTGAATAAAGACAAAAGTAAAAATGCGGCAACAGCAAAAACCCTAAAGATTTAAGTCAAGCGTGTGCTGCCGATAATCAAGCCTCCGAAACGTCGTATTTTGAGTTACACTCGTCCTAATGAAGCGATCTTGGTTTTGTTAGAAAGATAAGAGAAATACCTACTTGTTTCCTGAAGAAGCCGAGATCTCTATCAATCACTATCGGAGTGAAATGCCTTCTTAGAGCTCGTGATGTGATACTGTTCGTGACAATCAGAACACGAAACCGTCTGCAGAGAGTTGCTGGAGATTTGGGTGCTCAAAAGTATCGATCTTGGTATCGTTGGAAGGCTCACAGAAATATCTATAACTCTCGTGAAGAGGTCAAGAGCGAAATCGATCTTTATCTTCGTCAAAATGCATCCGTCAGTTGGTGACGTGATGCCGTTCCTGACTGTCATTCCTTTGTAGCGTCTGATGGCCATATATTGAGCTGTTGGTGTTCGAATTGGATGAAACCAATGTCTCATTACAGCTAATATCCATATAAAAAAGTTTCATGAAGAGATTGAATCCTAATTCAGCCAGTAACTGGGTCAAAGAAGCATAATACGCTAAATGGTTAGAATGCTACGAGTTAAACAGACTTGTGAATGTGAAAAGCGGATAACCAAGTGCCTTAGCTCATTTAAGAAGCGTCCAGTGAAGCTAATCAAATGCCTTCTTAGAATACAGAACATTATGATGGGTGGCGAAGTAATTTTGAATGAAGTATTAAGATATTCAACGTCCGAGCTTGACCAGAAAATGAGGTACCCTTTTCAATATAGCTCTGAAGCATCAAGTACTGTAATATAAGAATATAAAGCTTCAGCGACTCTACTAGAAGAAAGACAAAAAAGCGTGAATAAAGACAAAAGTAAAAATGCGGCAACAGCAAAAACCCTAAAGATTTAAGTCAAGCGTCTGCTGCCGATAATCAAGCCTCCGAAACGTCGTATTTTGAGGTACGCTCGTCCTAATGAAGCGATCTTGGTTTTTTTAGAAAGATAAGAGAAATACCTACTTGTTTCCTGAAGAAGCCGAGATCTGTATCAATCTCTATCGGAGTGAAATGCCTTCTTCAAGCTGGAGATGTGATATTGTTCGTGACAATCAGAACTTGAAACCGTCTGCAGAGAGTTGCTGGAGCTTTGGGTGCTCAAAAGTATCGATCTTGGTATCGTTGGAAGGCTCAAAGAAATATCTGCAACTCACGTCAAGAGGTCAAGAGCGAAATCGATCTCTATCTTCGTCAAAATGCATCCGTCAATTGGTGACGTGATGCCGTTCCTGACTGTCATACCTTTGTAGCGTCTGATGGCCATATATTTAGCTGATGGTGTTCGAATTGGATGAAACAGATGTCTCATTACAGCTAATATCCATATAAACAAGTTTCATGAAGAGATCGAATCCTAATTCAGCCAGTAACTGGGTCAAAGAAGCATAATACACTAAATGGCCAGAATGCTACGAGTTAAATAGACTTGTGAATGTGCAAAGCGGATAACCAAGTGCCTTAGCTCATTTAAGAAGCGTCCAGTGAAGCTAATCAAATGCCCTCTCAGAATACAGAAAATTATGATGGGTGGAGAAGTAATTTTGAATGAAGTATTAAGATATTCAACGTCCAAGCTTGACCAGAAAATGAGGTACCCTTTCCAATATAGCTATGAAGCATCAAGTACTGCAATATAAGAATATAAAGCTTCAGCAACTCTAAGAGAAGAAAGAGAAAAAAAGCGTTAATAAAGACAAAAGTAAAAATGCGGCAACAGCAAAAACCCGAAGATTGAAGTCAAGCGTGTGCTGCCGATAATCAAGCCTCCGAAACGTCGTATTTTGAGTTACACTCGTCCTAATGAAGCGATCTTGGTTTTGTTAGAAAGATAAGAGAAATACCTACTTGTTTCCTGAAGAAGCCGAGATCTCTATCAATCACTATCGGAGTGAAATGCCTTCTTCAGAGCTCGTGATGTGATACTGTTCGTGACAATCAGAACACGAAACCGTCTGCAGAGAGTTGCTGGAGATTTGGGTGCTCAAAAGTATCGATCTTGGTATCGTTGGAAGGCTCAAAGAAATATCTATAACTCTCGCGAAGAGGTCACGAAATCGATCTTTATCTTCGTCAAAATGCATCCGTCAGTTGGTGACGTGATGCCGTTCCTGACTGTCATTCCTTTGTAGCGTCTGATGGCCATATATTGAGCTGTTGGTGTTCGAATTGGATGAAACCAATGTCTCATTACAGCTAATATCCATATAAAAAAGTTTCATGAAGAGATCGAATCCTAATTCAGCCAGTAACTGGGTCAAAGAAGCATAATACGCTAAATGGTTAGAATGCTACGAGTTAAACAGACTTGTGAATGTGAAAAGCGGATAACCAAGTGCCTTAGCTCATTTAAGAAGCGTCCAGTGAAGCTAATCAAATGCCTTCTTAGAATACAGAACATTATGATGGGTGGCGAAGTAATTTTGAATGAAGTATTAAGATATTCAACGTCCAAGCTTGACCAGAAAATGAGGTACCATTTTCAATATAGCTCTAAAGCATCAAGTACTGCAATATAAGAATATAAAGCTTCTGCAACTCTAAGAGAAGAAAGAGAAAAAAAAGCGTTAATAAAGACAAAAGTAAAAATGCGGCAACTGCAAAAACACCGAAGATTGAAGTCAAGCGTGTGCTGCCGATAATCAAGCCTCCGAAACGTCGTATTTTGAGTTACCCTCGTCCTAATGAAGCGATCTTGGTTTTGTTAGAAAGATAAGAGAAATACCTACTTGTTTCCTGAAGAAGCCGAGATCTCTATCAATCACTATCGGAGTGAAATGCCTTCTTAGAGCTAGTGATGTGATACTGTTCGTGACAATCAGAACACGAAACCGTCTGCTGAGATTTTATGGAGTTTTGGGTGCTCCAAAGTATCGATCTTGGTATCGTTGGAAGGCTCAAAGAAATATCTATAACTCTCGTGAAGAGGTCAAGAGCGAAATCGATCTTTATCTTCGTCAAAATGCATCCGTCAGTTGGTGACGTGATGCCGTTCCTGACTGTCATTCCTTTGTAGCGTCTGATGGCCATATATTGAGCTGTTGGTGTTCGAATTGGATGAAACCAATGTCTCATTACAGCTAATATCCATATAAACAAGTTTCATGAAGAGATTGAATCCTAATTCAGCCAGTAACTGGGTCAAAGAAGCATAATACGCTAAATGGTTAGAATGCTAAGAGTTAAACAGACTTGTGAATGTGAAAAGCGGATAACCAAGTGCCTTAGCTCATTTAAGAAGCATCCAGTGAAGCTAATCAAATGCCTTCTTAGAATACAGAACATTATGATGGTTGGCGAAGTAATTTTGAATGAAGTATTAAGATATTCAACGTCCGAGCTTGACCAGAAAATGAGGTACCCTTTTCAATATAGCTCTGAAGCATCAAGTACTGTAATATAAGAATATAAAGCTTCAGCGACTCTACTAGAAGAAAGACAAAAAAGCGTGAATAAAGACAAAAGTAAAAATGCGGCAACAGCAAAAACCCTAAAGATTTAAGTCAAGCGTGTGCTGCCGATAATCAAGCCTCCGAAACGTCGTATTTTGAGGTACGCTCGTCCTAATGAAGCGATCTTGGTTTTGTTAGAAAGATAAGAGAAATACCTACTTGTTTCCTGAAGAAGCCGAGATCTCTATCAATCTCTATCGGAGTGAAATGCCTTCTTAAGCTGGAGATGTGATACTGTTCGTGACAATCAGAACACGAAACCGTCTGCAGAGAGTTGCTGGAGCTTTGGGTGCTCAAAAGTATCGATCTTGGTATCGTTGGAAGGCTCAAAGAAATATCTATAACTCTCGCGAAGATGTCAAGAGCGAAATCGATCTTTATCTTCGTCAAAATGCATCCGTCAGTTGGTGACGTGATGCCGTTCCTGACTGTCATTCCTTTGTAGCGTCTGATGGCCATATATTGAGCTGTTGGTGTTCGAATTGGATGAAACCAATGTCTCATTACAGCTAATATCCATATAAACAAGTTTCATGAAGAGATCGAATCCTAATTCAGCCAGTAACTGGGTCAAAGAAGCATAATACGCTAAATGGTCAGAATGCTACGAGTTAAACAGACTTGTGAATGTGAAAAGCGGATAACCAAGTGCCTTAGCTCATTTAAGAAGCGTCCAGTGAAGCTAATCAAATGCCTTCTTAGAATACAGAACATTATGATGGGTGGAGAAGTAATTTTGAATGAAGTATTAAGATATTCAACGTCCAAGCTTGACCAGAAAATGAGGTACCATTTTCAATATAGCTCTAAAGCATCAAGTACTGCAATATAAGAATATAAAGCTTCAGCAACTCTAAGAGAAGAAAGAGAAAAAAAAGCGTTAATAAAGACAAAAGTAAAAATGCGGCAACAGCAAAAACACCGAAGATTGAAGTCAAGCGTGTGCTGCCGATAATCAAGCCTCCGAAACGTCGTATTTTGAGTTACACTCGTCCTAATGAAGCGATCTTGGTTTTGTTAGAAAGATAAGAGAAATACCTACTTGTTTCCTGAAGAAGCCGAGATCTCTATCAATCACTATCGGAGTGAAATGCCTTCTTAGAGCTAGTGATGTGATACTGTTCGTGACAATCAGAACACGAAACCGTCTGCTGAGATTTTATGGAGCTTTGGGTGCTCAAAAGTATCGATCTTGGTATCGTTGGAAGGCTCAAAGAAATATCTATAACTCTCGTGAAGAGGTCAAGAGCGAAATCGATCTTTATCTTCGTCAAAATGCATCCGTCAGTTGGTGACGTGATGCCGTTCCTGACTGTCATTCCTTTGTAGCGTCTGATGGCCATATATTGAGCTGTTGGTGTTCGAATTGGATGAAACCAATGTCTCATTACAGCTAATATCCATATAAACAAGTTTCATGAAGAGATTGAATCCTAATTCAGCCAGTAACTGGGTCAAAGAAGCATAATACGCTAAATGGTCAGAATGCTACGAGTTAAACAGACTTGTGAATGTGCAAAGCGGATAACCAAGTGACTTAGCTCATTTAAGAAGCGTCCAGTGAAGCTAATCAAATGCCCTCTCAGAATACAGAACATTATGATGGGTGGAGAAGTAATTTTGAATGAAGTATTAAGATATTCAACGTCCAAGCTTGACCAGAAAATGAGGTACCATTTTCAATATAGCTCTAAAGCATCAAGTACTGCAATATAAGAATATAAAGCTTCAGCAACTCTAAGAGAAGAAAGAGAAAAAAAAGCGTTAATAAAGACAAAAGTAAAAATGCGGCAACTGCAAAAACACCGAAGATTGAAGTCAAGCGTGTGCTGCCGATAATCAAGCCTCCGAAACGTCGTATTTTGAGTTACACTCGTCCTAATGAAGCGATCTTGGTTTTGTTAGAAAGATAAGAGAAATACCTACTTGTTTCCTGAAGAAGCCGAGATCTCTATCAATCACTATCGGAGTGAAATGCCTTCTTAGAGCTAGTGATGTGATACTGTTCGTGACAATCAGAACACGAAACAGTCTGCTGAGATTTTATGGAGCTTTGGGTGCTCAAAAGTATCGATCTTGGTATCGTTGGAAGGCTCACAGAAATATCAATAACTCTCGTGATGAGGTCAAGAGCGAAATCGATCTTTATCTTCGTCAAAATGCATCCGTCAGTTGGTGACGTGATGCCGTTCCTGACTGTCATTCCTTTGTAGCTTCTGATGGCCATATATTGAGCTGTTGGTGTTCGAATTGGATGAAACCAATGTCTCATTACATCTAATATCCATATAAACAAGTTTCATGAAGAGATTGAATCCTAATTCAGCCAATAACTGGGTCAAAGAAGCATAATACGCTAAATGGTTAGAATGTAAGAGTTAAACAGACTTGTGACTGTGAAAAGCGGATAACCAAGTGCCTTAGCTCATTTAAGAAGCGTCCAGTGAAGCTAATCAAATGGCTTCTTAGAATACTGAACATTATGATGGGTGGCGAAGTAATTTTGAATGAAGTATTAAGATATTCAACGTCCGAGCTTGACCAGAAAATGAGGTACCCTTTTCAATATAGCTCTGAAGCATCAAGTACTGTAATATAAGAATATAAAGCTTCAGCGACTCTACTAGAAGAAAGACAAAAAAGCGTGAATAAAGACAAAAGTAAAAATGCGGCAACAGCAAAAACCCTAAAGATTTAAGTCAAGCGTCTGCTGCCGATAATCAAGCCTCCGAAACGTCGTATTTTGAGGTACGCTCGTCCTAATGGAGCGATCTTGGTTTTTTTAGAAAGATAAGAGAAATACCTACTTGTTTCCTGAAGAAGCCGAGATCTGTATCAATCTCTATCGGAGCGAAATGCCTTCTTCAAGCTGGAGATGTGATATTGTTCGTGATAATCAGAACTTGAAACCGTCTGCAGAGAGTTGCTGGAGCTTTGGGTGCTCAAAAGTATCGATCTTGGTATCGTTGGAAGGCTCAAAGAAATATCTGCAACTCACGTCAAGAGGTCAAGAGCGAAATCGATCTCTATCTTCGTCAAAATGCATCCGTCAATTGGTGACGTGATGTCGTTCCTGACTGTCATCCCTTTGTAGCGTCTGATGGCCATATATTTAGCTGATGGTGTTCGAATTGGATGAAACAGATGTCTCATTACAGCTAATATCCATATAAACAAGTTTCATGAAGAGATCGAATCCTAATTCAGCCAGTAACTGGGTCAAAGAAGCATAATACACTAAATGGCCAGAATGCTACGAGTTAAATAGACTTGTGAATATGCAAAGCGGATTACCAAGTGCCTTAGCTCATTTAAGAAGCATCCAGTGAAGCTAATCAAATGCCCTCTCAGAATACAGAAAATTATGACGGGTGGAGAAGTAATTTTGAATGAAGTATTAAGATATTCAACGTCCAAGCTTGACCAGAAAATGATGTACCATTTTCAATATAGCTCTAAAGCATCAAGTACTGCAATATAAGAATATAAAGCTTCAGCAACTCTAAGAGAAGAAAGAGAAAAAAAAGCGTTAATAAAGACAAAAGTAAAAATGCGACAACTGCAAAAACACCGAAGATTGAAGTCAAGCGTGTGCTGCCGATAATCAAGCCTCCGAAACGTCGTATTTTGAGTTACACTCGTCCTAATGAAGCGATCTTGGTTTTGTTAGAAAGATAAGAGAAATGCCTACTTGTTTCCTGAAGAAGCCGAGATCTCTATCAATCACTATCGGAGTGAAATGCCTTCTTAGAGCTCGTGATGTGATACTGTTCGTGACAATCAGAACACGAAACCGTCTGCAGAGAGTTGCTGGAGATTTGGGTGCTCAAAAGTATCGATCTTGGTATCGTTGGAAGGCTCACAGAAATATCTATAACTCTCGCGAAGAGGTCAAGAGCGAAATCGATCTTTATCTTCGTCAAAATGCATCCGTCAGTTGGTGACGTGATGCCGTTCCTGACTGTCATTCCTTTGTAGCGTCTGATGGCCATATATTGAGCTGTTGGTGTTCGAATTGGATGAAACCAATGTCTTATTACAGCTAATATCCTTATAAAAAAGTTTCATGAAGAGATCGAATCCTAATTCAGCCAGTAACTGGGTCAAAGAAGCATAATACGCTAAATGGTCAGAATGCTACGAGTTAAACAGACTTGTGAATGTGAAAAGCGGATAACCAAGTGCCTTAGCTCATTTAAGAAGCATCCAGTGAAGCTAATCAAATGCCTTCTTAGAATACAGAACATTATGATGGGTGGCGAAGTAATTTTGAATGAAGTATTAAGATATTCAACGTCCGAGCTTGACCAGAAAATGAGGTACCCTTTTCAATATAGCTCTGAAGCATCAAGTACTGTAATATAAGAATATAAAGCTTCAGCGACTCTACTAGAAGAAAGACAAAAACGCGTGAATAAAGACAAAAGTAAAAATGCGGCAACAGCAAAAACCCTAAAGATTTAAGTCAAGCGTCTGCTGCCGATAATCAAGCCTCCGAAACGTCGTATTTTGGGGTACGCTCGTCCTAATGAAGCGATCTTTGTTTTTTTAGAAAGATAAGAGAAATACATAATTGTTTCCTGAAGAAGCCGAGATCTGTATCAATCTCTATCGGAGTGAAATGCCTTGAAAGCTGGAGATGTGATATTGTTCGTGACAATCAGAACATGAAACCATCTGCAGAGAGTTGCTGGAGCTTTGGGTGCTCAAAAGTATCGATCTTGGTATCGTTGGAAGGCTCAAAGAAATATCTATAACTCTCGTGAAGAGGTCAAGAGCGAAATCGATCTTTATCTTCGTCAAAATGCATCCGTCAGTTGGTGACGTGATGCCGTTCCTGACTGTCATTCCTTTGTAGCGTCTGATGGCCATATATTGAGGTGATGGTGTTCGAATTGGATGAAACCAATGTCTCATTGTAGCTAATATCCATATAAACAAGTTTCGTGAAGAGATCGAATCCCAATTCGGCCAGTAACTGGGTCAAAGAAGCATAATACGCTAAAAGGTCAGAATGCTACGAGTTAAACAGACTTGTGAATGTGCAAAGCGGATAACCAAGTGACTTAGCTCATTTAAGAAGCGTCCAGTGAAGCTAATCAAATGCCCTCTCAGAATACAGAGCATTATGATGGGTGGAGAAGTAATTTTGAATGAAGTATTAAGATATTCAACGTCCAAGCTTGACCAGAAAATGAGGTACCATTTTCAATATAGCTCTAAAGCATCAAGTACTGCAATATAAGAATATAAAGCTTCAGCAACTCTAAGAGAAGAAAGAGAAAAAAAAGCGTTAATAAAGACAAAAGTAAAAATGCGGCAACTGCAAAAACACCGAAGATTGAAGTCAAGCGTGTGCTGCCGATAATCAAGCCTCCGAAACGTCGTATTTTGAGTTACACTCGTCCTAATGAAGCGATCTTTGTTTTGTTAGAAAGATAAGAGAAATACCTACTTGTTTCCTGAAGAAGCCGAGATCTCTATCAATCACTATCGGAGTGAAATGCCTTCTTAGAGCTAGTGATGTGATACTGTTCGTGACAATCAGAACACGAAACTGTCTGCTGAGATTTTATGGAGCTTTGGGTGCTCAAAAGTATCGATCTTGGTATCGTTGGAAGGCTCAAAGAAATATCTATAACTCTCGTGAAGAGGACAAGAGCGAAATCGATCTTTATCTTCGTCAAAATGCATCCGTCAGTTGGTGACGTGATGCCGTTCCTGACTGTCATTCCTTTGTAGCGTCTAATGGCCATATATTGAGCTGTTGGTGTTCGAATTGGATGAAACCAATGTCTCATTACAGCTAATATCCATATAAATAAGTTTCATGAAGAGATTGAATCCTAATTCAGCCCGTAACTGGGTCAAAGAAGCATAATACGCTAAATGGTTAGAATGCTACGAGTTAAACAGACTTGTGAATGTGAAAAGCGGATAACCAAGTGCCTTAGCTCATTTAAGAAGCGTCCAGTGAAGCTAATCAAATGCCTTCTTAGAATACAGAACATTATGATGGGTGGCGAAGTAATTTTGAATGAAGTATTAAGATATTCAACGTCCGAGCTTGACCAGAAAATGAGGTACCCTTTTCAATATAGCTCTGAAGCATCAAGTACTGTAATATAAGAATATAAAGCTTCAGCGACTCTACTAGAAGAAAGACAAAAAAGCGTGAATAAAGACAAAAGTAAAAATGCGGCAATAGCAAAAACCCTAAAGATTTAAGTCAAGCGTCTGCTGCCGATAATCAAGCCTCCGAAACGTCGTATTTTGAGGTACGCTCGTCCTAATGATGCGATCTTGGTTTTTTTAGAAAGATAAGAGAAATACCTACTTGTTTCCTGAAGAATGCGAGATCTGTATCAATCTCTATCGGAGTGAAATGCCTTCTTCAAGCTGGAGATGTGATATTGTTCGTGACAATCAGAACTTGAAACCGTCTGCAGAGAGTTGCTGGAGCATTGGGTGCTCAAAAGTATCGATCTTGGTATCGTTGGAAGGCTCAAAGAAATATCTGCAACTCACGTCAAGAGGTCAAGAGCGAAATCGATCTCTATCTTCGTCAAAATGCATCCGTCAATTGGTGACGTGATGTCTTTCCTGACTGTCATACCTTTGTAGCGTCTGATGGCCATATATTTAGCTGATAGTGTTCGAATTGGATGAAACAGATGTCTCATTACAGCTAATATCCATATAAACAAGTTTCATGAAGAGATTGAATCCTAATTCAGCCCGTAACTGGGTCAAAGAAGCGTAATACGCTAAATGGTTAGAATGCTACGAGTTAAACAGACTTGTGAATGTGAAAAGCGGATAACCAAGTGCCTTAGCTCATTTAAGAAGCATCCAGTGAAGCTAATCAAATGCCTTCTTAGAATACAGAACATTATGATGGGTGGCGAAGTAATTTTGAATGAAGTATTAAGATATTCAACGTCCAAGCTTGACCAGAAAATGAGGTACCCTTTTCAATATAGCTCTGAAGCATCAAGTACTGTAATATAAAAATATAAAGCTTCAGCGACTCTACTAGAAGAAAGAAAAAAAAGCGTGAATAAAGACAAAAGTAAAAATGCGGCAACAGCAAAAACCCTAAAGATTTAAGTCAAGCGTCTGCTGCCGATAATCAAGCCTCCGAAACGTCGTATTTTGAGGTACGCTCGTCCTAATGAAGCGATCTTGGTTTTTTTAGAAAGATAAGAGAAATACCTACTTGTTTCCTGAAGAAGCCGAGATCTGTATCAATCTCTATCGGAGTGAAATGCCTTCTTCAAGCTGGAGATGTGATATTGTTCGTGACAATCAGAACTTGAAACCGTCTGCAGAGAGTTGCTGGAGCATTGGGTGCTCAAAAGTATCGATCTTGGTATCGTTGGAAGGCTCAAAGAAATATCTGCAACTCTCGTCAAGAGGTCAAGAGCGAAATCGATCTCTATCTTCGTCAAAATGCATCCGTCAATTGGTGACGTGATGTCGTTCCTGACTGTCATACCTTTGTAGCGTCTGATGGCCATATATTTAGCTGATGGTGTTCGAATTGGATGAAACAGATGTCTCATTACAGCTAATATCCATATAAACAAGTTTCATGAAGAGATCGAATCCTAATTCAGCCAGTAACTGGGTCAAAGAAGCATAATACACTAAATGGCCAGAATGCTACGAGTTAAATAGACTTGTGAATATGCAAAGCGGATTACCAAGTGCCTTAGCTCATTTAAGAAGCGTCCAGTGAAGCTAATCAAATGCCCTCTCAGAATACAGAAAATTATGACGGTGGAGAAGTAATTTTGAATGAAGTATTAAGATATTCAACGTCCGAGCTTGACCAGAAAATGAGGTACCCTTTTCAATATAGCTCTGAAGCATCAAGTACTGTAATATAAGAATATAAAGCTTCAGCGACTCTACTAGAAGAAAGACAAAAAAGCGTGAATAAAGACAAAAGTAAAAATGCGGCAATAGCAAAAACCCTAAAGATTTAAGTCAAGCGTCTGCTGCCGATAATCAAGCCTCCGAAACGTCGTATTTTGAGGTACGCTCGTCCTAATGAAGCGATCTTGGTTTTTTTAGAAAGATAAGAGAAATACCTACTTGTTTCCTGAAGAAGCCGAGATCTGTATCAATCTCTATCGGAGTGAAATGCCTTCTTCAAGCTGGAGATGTGATATTGTTCGTGACAATAAGAACTTGAAACCGTCTACAGAGAGTTGCTGGAGCATTGGGTGCTCAAAAGTATCGATCTTGGTATCGTTGGAAGGCTCACAGAAATATCTATAACTCTCGCGAAGAGGTCAAGAGCGAAATCGATCTTTATCTCCGTCAAAATGCATCCGTCGGTTGGTGACGTGATGCCGTTCCTGACTGTCATTCCTTTGTAGCGTCTGATGGCCATATATTGAGGTGATGGTGTTCGAATTGGATGAAACCAATGTCTCATTGTAGCTAATATCCATATAAACAAGTTTCATGAAGAGATCGAATCCCAATTCGGCCAGTAACTGGGTCAAAGAAGCATAATACGCTAAAAGGTCAGAATGCTACGAGTTAAACAGACTTGTGAATGTGCAAAGCGGATAACCAAGTGACTTAGCTCATTTAAGAAGCGTCCAGTGAAGCTAATCAAATGCCCTCTCAGAATACAGAGCATTATGATGGGTGGAGAAGTAATTTTGAATGAAGTATTAAGATATTCAACGTCCAAGCTTGACCAGAAAATGAGGTACCATTTTCAATATAGCTCTAAAGCATCAAGTACTGCAATATAAGAATATAAAGCTTCAGCAACTCTAAGAGAAGAAAGAGAAAAAAAAGCGTTAATAAAGACAAAAGTAAAAATGCGGCAACTTCAAAAACACCGAAGACTGAAGTCAAGCGTGTGCTGCCGATAATCAAGCCTCCGAAACGTCGTATTTTGAGTTACACTCGTCCTAATGAAGCGATCTTGGTTTTGTTAGAAAGATAAGAGAAATACCTACTTGTTTCCTGAAGAAGCCGAGATCTCTATCAATCACTATCGGAGTGAAATGCCTTCTTAGAGCTACTGATGTGATACTGTTCGTGACAATCAGAACACGAAACCGTCTGCTGAGATTTTATGGAGCTTTGGATGCTCAAAAGCATCGATCTTGGTATCGTTGGAAGGCTCAAAGAAATATCTATAACTCTCGTGAAGAGGTCAAGAGCGAAATCGATCTTTATCTTCGTCAAAATGCATCCGTCAGTTGGTGACGTGATGCCGTTCCTGACTGTCATTCCTTTGTAGCGTCTCATGGCCATATATTGAGCTGTTGGTGTTCGAATTGGATGAAACCAATGTCTCATTACAGCTAATATCCATATAAACAAGTTTCATGAAGAGATTGAATCCTAATTCAGCCAGTAACTGGGTCAAAGAAGCATAATACGCTAAATGGTTAGAATGCTACGAGTTAAACAGACTTGTGTATGTGAAAAGCGGATAACCAAGTGCCTTAGCTCATTTAAGAAGCGTCCAGTGAAGCTAATCAAATGCCTTCTTAGAATACAGAACATTATGATGGGTGGCGAAGTAATTTTGAATGAAGTATTAAGATATTCAACGTCCGAGCTTGACCAGAAAATGAGGTACCCTTTTCAATATAGCTCTGAAGCATCAAGTACTGTAATATAAGAATATAAAGCTTCAGCGACTCTACTAGAAGAAAGACAAAAAAGCGTGAATAAAGACAAAAGTAAAAATGCGGCAATAGCAAAAACCCTAAAGATTTAAGTCAAGCGTCTGCTGCCGATAATCAAGCCTCCGAATTGTCGTATTTTGAGGTACGCTCGTCCTAATGAAGCGATCTTGGTTTTTTTAGAAAGATAAGAGAAATACCTACTTGTTTCCTGAAGAAGCCGAGATCTGTATCAATCTCTATCGGAGTGAAATGCCTTCTTCAAGCTGGAGATGTGATATTGTTCGTGACAATCAGAACTTGAAACCGTCTGCAGAGAGTTGCTGGAGCATTGGGTGCTCAAAAGTATCGATCTTGGTATCGTTGGAAGGCTCAAAGAAATATCTGCAACTCACGTCAAGAGGTCAAGAGCGAAATCGATCTCTATCTTCGTCAAAATGCATCCGTCAATTGGTGACGTGATGTCGTTCCTGACTGTCATCCCTTTGTAGCGTCTGATGGCCATATATTTAGCTGATAGTGTTCGAATTGGATGAAACAGATGTCTCATTACAGCTAATATCCATATAAACAAGTTTCATGAAGAGATCGAATCCCAATTCGGCCAGTAACTGGGTCAAAGAAGCATAATACGCTAAAAGGTCAGAATGCTACGAGTTAAACAGACTTGTGAATGTGCAAAGCGGATAACCAAGTGACTTAGCTCATTTAAGAAGCGTCCAGTGAAGCTAATCAAATGCCCTCTCAGAATACAGAGCATTATGATGGGTGGAGAAGTAATTTTGAATGAAGTATTAAGATATTCAACGTCCAAGCTTGACCAGAAAATGAGGTACCATTTTCAATATAGCTCTAAAGCATCAAGTACTGCAATATAAGAATATAAAGCTTCAGCAACTCTAAGAGAAGAAAGAGAAAAAAAAGCGTTAATAAAGACAAAAGTAAAAATGCGGCAACTGCAAAAA
Organism: Ammopiptanthus mongolicus; assembly: GCA_039655645.1. Classification (NCBI taxonomy): domain Eukaryota; kingdom Viridiplantae; phylum Streptophyta; class Magnoliopsida; order Fabales; family Fabaceae; genus Ammopiptanthus; species Ammopiptanthus mongolicus. The sequence goes on along the minus strand of CM077346.1, from coordinate 59,386,492 downwards.
CACCGAAGACTGAAGTCAAGCGTGTGCTGCCGATAATCAAGCCTCCGAAACGTCGTATTTTGAGTTACACTCGTCCTAATGAAGCGATCTTGGTTTTGTTAGAAAGATAAGAGAAATACCTACTTGTTTCCTGAAGAAGCCGAGATCTCTATCAACCACTATCGGAGTGAAATGCCTTCTTAGAGCTACTGATGTGATACTGTTCGTGACAATCAGAACACGAAACCGTCTGCTGAGATTTTATGGAGCTTTGGATGCTCAAAAGCATCGATCTTGGTATCGTTGGAAGGCTCAAAGAAATATCTATAACTCTCGTGAAGAGGTCAAGAGCGAAATCGATCTTTATCTTCGTCAAAATGCATCCGTCAGTTGGTGACGTGATGCCGTTCCTGACTGTCATTCCTTTGTAGCGTCTCATGGCCATATATTGAGCTGTTGGTGTTCGAATTGGATGAAACCAATGTCTCATTACAGCTAATATCCATATAAACAAGTTTCATGAAGAGATTGAATCCTAATTCAGCCAGTAACTGGGTCAAAGAAGCATAATACGCTAAATGGTTAGAATGCTACGAGTTAAACAGACTTGTGTATGTGAAAAGCGGATAACCAAGTGCCTTAGCTCATTTAAGAAGCGTCCAGTGAAGCTAATCAAATGCCTTCTTAGAATACAGAACATTATGATGGGTGGCGAAGTAATTTTGAATGAAGTATTAAGATATTCAACGTCCGAGCTTGACCAGAAAATGAGGTACCCTTTTCAATATAGCTCTGAAGCATCAAGTACTGTAATATAAGAATATAAAGCTTCAGCGACTCTACTAGAAGAAAGACAAAAAAGCGTGAATAAAGACAAAAGTAAAAATGCGGCAACAGCAAAAACCCTAAAGATTTAAGTCAAGCGTCTGCTGCCGATAATCAAGCCTCCGAAACGTCGTATTTTGAGGTACGCTCGTCCTAATGAAGCGATCTTGGTTTTTTTAGAAAGATAAGAGAAATACCTACTTGTTTCCTGAAGAAGCCGAGATCTGTATCAATCTCTATCGGAGTGAAATGCCTTCTTCAAGCTGGAGATGTGCTATTGTTCGTGACAATCAGAACTTGAAACCGTCTGCAGAGAGTTGCTGGAGTATTGGGTGCTCAAAAGTATCGATCTTGGTATCGTTGGAAGGCTCAAAGAAATATCTGCAACTCACGTCAAGAGGTCAAGAGCGAAATCGATCTCTATCTTCGTCAAAATGCATCCGTCAATTGGTGACGTGATGTCTTTCCTGACTGTCATACCTTTGTAGCGTCTGATGGCCATATATTTAGCTGATAGTGTTCGAATTGGATGAAACAGATGTCTCATTACAGCTAATATCCATATAAACAAGTTTCATGAAGAGATCGAATCCTAATTCAGCCAGTAACTGGGTCAAAGAAGCATAATACACTAAATGGCCAGAATGCTACGAGTTAAATAGACTTGTGAATATGCAAAGCGGATTACCAAGTGCCTTAGCTCATTTAAGAAGCGTCCAGTGAAGGTAATCAAATGCCCTCTCAGAATACAGAAAATTATGACGGGTGGAGAAGTAATTTTGAATGAAGTATTAAGATATTCAACGTCCAAGCTTGACCAGAAAATGAGGTACCCCTTTCAATATAGCTTTGAAGCATCAAGTACTGTAATATAAGAATATAAAGCTTCAACAACTCTAAGAGAAGAAAGAGAAAAAAAGCATTAATAAAGACAAAAGTAAAAATGCGGCAACAGCAAAAACCCTAAAGATTTAAGTCAAGCGTCTGCTGTCGATAATCAATCCTCCGAAACGTCGTATTTTGAGGTACGCTCGTCCTAATGAAGCAATCTTGGTTTTTTTAGAAAGATAAGAGAAATACCTACTTGTTTCCTGAAGAAGCCGAGATCTGTATCAATCTCTATCGGAGTGAAATGCCTTCTTCAAGCTGGAGATGTGATATTGTTCGTGACAATCAGAACATGAAACCGTCTGCAGATAGTTGCTGGAGCTTTGGGTGCTCAAAAGTATCGATCATGGTATCGTTGGAAGGCTCAAAGAAATATCTATAACTCTCGCGAAGAGGTCAAGAGCGAAATCGATCTTTATCTTCGTCAAAATGCATCCGTCAGTTGGTGACGTGATGCCGTTCCTGACTGTCATTCCTTTGTAGCGTCTGATGGCCATATATTGAGCTGTTGGTGTTTGAATTGGATGAAACCAATGTCTCATTATATCTAATATCCATATAAAAAAGTTTCATGAAGAGATCGAATCCTAATTCAGCCAGTAACTGGGTCAAAGAAGCATAATACGCTAAATGGTCAGAATGCTACGAGTTAAACAGACTTGTGAATGTGAAAAGCGGATAACCAAGTGCCTTAGCTCATTTAAGAAGCATCCAGTGAAGCTAATCAAATGCCTTCTTAGAATACAGAACATTATGACGGGTGGAGAAGTAATTTTGAATGAAGTATTAAGATATTCAACGTCCGAGCTTGACCAGAAAATGACGTACCCTTTTCAATATAGCTCTGAAGCATCAAGTACTGTAATATAAGAATATAAAGCTTCAGCGACTCTACTAGAAGAAAGACAAAAAAGCGTGAATAAAGACAAAAGTAAAAATGCGGCAACAGCAAAAACCCTAAAGATTTAAGTCAAGCGTCTGCTGCCGATAATCAAGCCTCCGAAACGTCGTATTTTGAGGTACACTCGTCCTAATAAAGCGATCTTTGTTTTTTTAGAAAGATAAGAGAAATACATAATTGTTTCCTGAAGAAGCCGAGATCTGTATCAATCTCTATCGGAGTGAAATGCCTTCTTCAAGCTGGAGATGTGATATTGTTCGTGACAATCAGAACATGAAACCGTCTGCAGAGAGTTGCTGGAGCTTTGGGTGCTCAAAAGTATCGATCTTGTTATCGTTGGAAGGCTCAAAGAAATATCTATAACTCTCGTGAAGAGGTCAAGAGCGAAATCGATCTTTATCTTCGTCAAAATGCATCCGTCAGTTGGTGACGTGATGCCGTTCCTGACTGTCATTCCTTTGTAGCGTCTGATGGCCATATATTGAGGTGATGGTGTTCGAATTGGATGAAACCAATGTCTCATTGTAGCTAATATCCATATAAACAAGTTTCATGAAGAGATCGAATCCCAATTCGGCCAGTAACTGGGTCAAAGAAGCATAATACGCTAAATGGTCAGAATGCTACGAGTTAAACAGACTTGTGAATGTGCAAAGCGGATAACCAAGCGCCCAAGCTCATTAAAGAAGCTTCCAGAGAAGCAAATCAAGCATCTTCTCAGAATACAAAGAATTATGACGGGTGGAGAAGTAATTTTGAATGAAGTATTAAGATATTCAAAGTCCAAGCTTGACCAGAAAATGAGGTACCCTTTCAATAAAGTTCTGAAGCATCAAGTACTGTAATATAAGAATATAAAAGCTTCAGCAACTCTAATAGAAGAAAGGGAAGAAAAGTTCGAATAAAGGCAAAAGTACAAAAGCGGCAACAGCAAAATCACTGAAGATTGAAGTTAAGCGTCTGCTACCGATAATCAAGCGTCTGAAACGTCGTATTTTGAGGTTCGCTCGTCCCAATGAAGTGATCTTGGTTTTTTTAGAAATATAAGAGAAATACCTACTTGTTTCCTGAAGAAGCCGAGATCTATATCAATCTCTATCGGAGTGAATTTCTATCTTCTAGCTTGAGATGTGATACGGTTCGTGATAATCAGAACATGCAACCGTCTGCTGACAATTTCTGGAGCTTTGGGTGTTCGAAAGTATCGATCTTGGTATCGTTGGAAGGCTCAAAGAAATATCTGTAACTCTCGTGAAGAGGTCAGGGGGGAAATCGATCTCTATCTTCGTCAAAATGCATCCGTAAGTTGGTGACGTGATGTCGTTCCTGACAGTCATAACTTTTTAGCGTCTGATGGCCATATATTGAGCCGATGGTGTTCGAATTGGATGAAACCAGTGTCTCATTAAAGATAATATCCATATAAACAAGTTTCATGAAGACATCGAATCCTAATTCGGCTAGTAACTGGGTCAAAGAAGCATAATACGCTAAATGGTCAGAATGCTACGAGTTAAACAGACTTGTGAATGTACAAAGCGGGTAACCAAGTGCCTTAGCTCATTTAAGAAGCGTCCAGTGTAGCTAATCAAGCGTCTTCTCAGAATACAGAACATTATGACGGGTGGAGAAGTAATTTTGAATGAAGTATTAAGATATTCAACGTCCAAGCTTGACCAGAAAATGAGGTACCCGTTTCAATATAGCTCTGTAGCATCAAGTACTGTAATATTAGAATATAAAGCTTCAGCAACTCTAAGAGAAGAAAGAGAAAAAAAAAAGCGTGAATAAAGACAAAAGTAAAAATGCGGCAACAGCAAAAACACTGAAGATTGAAGTCAAGCGTGTGCTGCCGATAATCAAGCCTCCGAAACGTCCTATTTTGAGGTACGCTCGTCCTAATGAAATGATCTTGGTTTTGTTAGAAAGATAAGAGAAATACCAACTTGTTTCCTGAAGAAGCCGAGATCTCTATCAATCTCTATCGGAGTGAAATGCCTTCTTCAAGCTAGAGATGTGATACTGTTCGTGACAATCAGAACATGAAACCGTCTGCTGAGAATTTATGGAGCTTTGGGTGCTCAAAAGTATCGATCTTGGCATCGTTGGAAGTCTCAAAGAAATATCTGCAACTAACCTCAAGAGGTCCAGAGCGAAATCGATCTCTATCTTCGTCAAAATGCATCCGTCAGTTGGTGATGTGATGCCGTTCCTGACTGTCATACCTTTGTAGCGTCTGATGGCCATATATTGAGCTGATGGTGTTCCAATTGGATGAAACAGATGTCTCATTACAGCTAATATCCATATAAACAAGTTTCATGAAGAGATCGAATCCCAATTCAGCCAGTAACTGGGTCAAAGAAGCATAATACACTAAATGGCCAGAATGCTACGAGTTAAATAGACTTGTGAATATGCAAAGCGGATTACCAAGTGCCTTAACTCATTTATGAAGCGTCCAGTGAAGCTAATCAAATGTCTTCTCAGAATACAGAACATTATGATGGGTGAAGAAGTAATTTTGAATGAAGTATTAAGATATTCAACGTCCAAGCTTGACCAGAAAATGAGGTACCCTTTTCAATATAGCTCTGAAGCATCAAGTACTGTAATATAAGAATATAAAGCTTCAGCGACTCTACTAGAAGAAAGACAAAAAAAGCGTGAATAATGACAAAAGTAAAAATGCGGCAACAGCAAAAACCCTAAAGATTTTAGTCAAGCGTCTGCTGCCGATAATCAAGCCTCCGAAACGTCCTATTTTGAGGTACGCTCGTCCTAATGAAGCGATCTTGGTTTTGTTAGAAAGATAAGAGAAATACCTACTTGTTTCCTGAAGAAGCCGAGATCTGTATCAATCTCTATCGAAGTGAAATGCCTTCTTCAAGCTGGAGATATGATTCTATTCGTGACAATCAGAACATGAAACCGTCTGCTGAGAATTTCTGGAGCTTTGGGTGCTCAAAAGTATCAATCTTGGTATCGTTGGAAGGCTCAAAGAAATATCTGCAACTCTCGTGAAGAGGTCTGGAGGGAAATCGATCTCTATCTTCGTCAAAATGCATCCGTAAGTTGGTGACGTGATGCCGTTCCTGACTGTCATACCTTTGTAGCGTTTGATGGCCATATTTTGAGCTGATGGTGTTCGAATGGGATGAAACTGGTGTCTCGTTAAAGATAATATCCATATAAACAAGTTCCATGAAGACATCGAATCCTAATTCGGCCAGTAACTGGGTCAAAGAAGCAGAATACGCTAAATGGTCAAAATGCTACGAGTTAAACAGACTTGTGAATATGCAAAGCTGATAACCAAGCGCCTTAGCTCATTTAAGAAGCGTCCAGTGAAGCTAATCAAGCGTCTTCTCAGAGTACAAAACATTTTGATGGGTGGAGAAGTAATTTTGAATGAACTATTAAGAAATTCAACGTCAAAGCTTGACCAGAAAATGAGGTACCCTTTTCAATATAGCTCTGAAGCATGAAGTACTCTAATATAAGAATATAAAGCTTCAGAAACTCTAATAGAAGAAAGAGAAAAAAAAGCGTGAATAAAGACAAAAGAAAAAATGCGGCAACAGCGAAAACCCTGAAGATTGAAGTCAAGCGTGTGCTGCCGATAATCAAGCCTCCGAAACGTCCTATTTTGAGGTACGCTCGTCCTAATGAAGTGATCTTGGTTTTGTTAGAAAGATAAGAGAAATACCTACTTGTTTCCTGAAGAAGCCGAGATCTGTATCAATCTCTATCGAAGTGAAATGCCTTCTTCAAGCTGGAGATATGATTCTATTCGTGACAATCAGAACATGAAACCGTCTGATGAGAATTTCTGGAGCTTTGGGTGCTCAAAAGTATCGTTCTTGGTATCGTTGGAAGGCTCAAAGAAATATCTGCAACTCCCGTGAAGAGGTCAAGAGCGAAATCGATCTCTATCTTCGTCAAAATGCATCCGTAAGTTGGTGACGTGATGCCGTTCCTGACTGTCATACCTTTGTAGCATCTGATGGCCATATTTTGAGCTGATGGTGTTCGAATGGGATAAAACCGGTGACTCGTTAAAGCTAATATCCATATAAACAAGTTTCATGAAGATATCGAATCCTAATTCGGCCAGTAATAGGGTCAAAGAAGCATAATACGCTAAATGGTCAGAATGCTACGAGTTAAATAGCCTTGTGAATGTGCCAAGTGGATAACCAAGCGCCTTAGCTCTTTTAAGAAGCGTTCAGTGAAGCTAATCAGGCGTCTACTCAGAATACAGAACATTAGGATGGGTGGATAAGTAATTTTGAATGAAGTATTAAGATATTCAAAGTCCATGCTTGACCAGAAAATGAGTTACCCTTTCAATAAAGTTCTGAATCATCAAGTATTTTAATATAAGAATATAAAAGCTTCAGCAACTCTATTAGAAGAAAAAGAAGAACACCTCGAATAAAGGCAAAAGTACAAAAGCGGCAACAGCAAAATCACTAAAGATTAAAGTTAAGCGTCTGAAACATTGTATTTTGAGATTCGCTCGTCCTCATGAAGTGATCTTGGTTTTGTTAGAAAGATAAGAGAAATATCTACTTGTTTCCTGAAGATGCCGAGATCTATATCAATCTCTATCGGAGTGAAATTCCTTCTTCAAGCTTGAGATGTGATACTGTTTGTGACAATCAGAACATGCAACCGTCTGCTGACAATTTCTGGTGCTTTGGGTGTTCAAAAGTATCGATCTAGGTAACGTTGGAAGGCTCAAAGAAATATCTGCAACTCTCGTGAAGAGGTCAGGAGGGAAATCGATCTCTATCTTCATCAAAATGCATCCGTAGGGTGGTGACGTGACGCCGTTCCTGACTGTCATACCATTGTACCCTCTGATGGCCATATATTGAGCTGATGGTGTTTGAATTGGATGAAACCGGTGTCTCATTAAAGGTAATATCCATATAAACAAGTTTCATGAAGACATCAAAGCCTAATTTGGCTAGTAACTGGGTCAAAGAAGCAATATACGCTAAATAGTCAGAATGCTACGAATTAAACAGACTTGTGAATGTGCAAAGCGGATAACCAAGTGCCTTAGCTCATTTAAGAAGCGTCCAGTGTAGCTAATCAAGCGTCTTCTCAGAATACAGAACATTATGATGGGTGGAGAAGTAATTTTGAATGAAGTATTAAGATATTCAACATCCAAGCTTGACCAGAAAATGAGGTATCCCTTTCAATATAGCTCTGAAGCATCAAGTATTGTAATATAAGAATATAAAGCTTCAGCAAATCTAATAGAAGAAAGAGAAAAAAAAGAGTTTATAAAGACAGAAGTAAAAATGCGGCAACAGCAAAAACACTGAAGATTGAAGTCAAGCGTGTGCTGCCGATAATCAAGCCTCCGAAACGTCCTATTTTGAGGTACGCTCGTCCTAATGAAGCAATCTTGGTTTTGTTAGAAAGATAACAGAAATACCTACTTGTTTCCTTAAGAAGCCGAGATCTGTATCAATCTCTATCGAAGTGAAATGCCTTCTTCAAGCTGGAGATGTGATTCTAATCGTGACAATCAGAACATGAAACCGTCTACTGAGAAATTCTGCAGCTTTGGGTGCTCAAAAGTATCGATCTTGGTATCGTTGGAAGTCTCAAAGAAATATCTGCAACTCTCGTGAAGAGGTCAAGAGCGAAATCGATCTCTATCTTCGTCAAAATACATCCGTCAGTTGGTGACGTGATGCCGTTCCTGACTGTCATACCTTTGTAGCGTCTGATGGCCTTATATTGAGCTGATGATGTTCGAATTGGATGAAATCGATGTCTCATTAAAGCTAATATCCATATAAACAAGTTTCATGAAGAGGTCGAATCCTAATTCGGCTAGTAACTGGGTCAAAGAAGCATAATACGATAAATGGTCAGAATGCTACGAGTTAAACAGACTTGTAAATGTGCAAAGCGGATAACCAAGCGCCTTAGCTCAATTAAGAAGCGTCCAGTAAAAGCGGCAACAACAAAAAAACTGAAGATTGAAGTCGAGCGTCTGCTGCCGATAATCAAGCATCCGAAACGTGGTATTTTGAGGTACGCTCGTCCTAATGAAGCGATCTAGATTTTTTTAGCAAGATAAGAGAAATACCTACATGATTCCTGAAGAAGCCGAGATCTGTATCAATCTCTATCGGAGTGAAATTCCTTCTTCAAGCTTGAGATATGATACTGTTCGTGACAATCAGAACATGAAACCATCGCCTGACAAATTCTGGTGCTTTGGGTGTTCAAAAGTATCGATGTTGGAATCTTTCGATGGCTTAAAGAAATATCTGCAACTCTCGTGATGGGACAAGAGCGAAATCGATCTCTATCTTCGTCAAAATGCAACCGTCAGTTGGTGACGTGATGCCGTTCCTGACTGTCATACCTTTGTACCATCTGATGGCCCTATATTGAGCTGATGGTGTTCGAATTGGATTATAACGGTGTCTCATTAAAGCTAATATCCATATAAACAAGTTTCATGAAGATATCGAATCCTAATTCGGCCAGTAACATGGTCAAAGAAGCATAATACGTTAAATGGTCAGAATGCTACGAGTTAAACAGACTTGTGAATGTGCAAAGCGGATAACCAAGCGCCTTAGCTCGTTTAAGAAGCGTCCAGTGAAGCTAATCAAGCATCTTCTCAGAATATAAAACATTATGATGGGTGGAAGTAATTTTGAATGAAGTATTAAGATATTCAACGTCCAAGCTTGACCCAAAAATGAGGTACCCTTTTCAATAAAGTTCTAAAGCATCAAGTACTGTAATATAAGAATATAAAAGCTTCAGCAACTCTAATAGAAGAAAGACAAGAAAAGCGTGAATAAAGGCAACAGTACAAAAGTGGCAACAGCAAAAACACTGAAGATTGAAGTCAAGCTTCTGCTGCCGATAATCAAGCGTCCGAAACGTGGTATTTTGAGGCACGCTCGTCCTAATGAAGCGGTCTAGATTTTTTTAGAAAGATAAGAGAAATACCTACATGTTTCGTGAAGAAGCCGAGATCTGTATCAATCTCTATCGGAGTGAAACTCCTTCTTCAAGCTTGAGATGTGACACTGTTCGTGACAATCAGTACATGCAACCGTCTGCTGACAATTTCTGGAGCTTTGGGTGTCAAAAAGTATCGATCTTGGTGTCGTTGGAAGGCTCAAAGAAATATATGCAACTCTCGTGATGAGGTCAAGAGCGAAATCGATCTCTATCTTTGTCAAAATGCATCCGTAAGTTGGTGACGTGATGCCGTTCCTGACTGTCATACCTTTGTAGCCTCTGATGGCCCTATATTTAACTGATGGAGTTTGAATTCGATGAAAATGGTGTGTCATTAAAGCTAATATCCATATAAACAAGTTTCATGAAGACATCGAATCCTAATTCGGCCAGTAACAGCTTCAAAGAAGCATAATACGCTAAATGGTCAAAATATTACGAGTTAAACAGACTTGTGAATGTCCAAAGCGGATAACCATGCGCCTTAGCTCATTTAAGAAGCGTCCAGTGGAGCTAATCAAGTGTCTTCTCATAATACAAAACATTATGATGGATGGAGAAGTAATTTTGAATGAAGTATGAAGATATTCAACGTCCAAGCTGGACAAGAAAAAGAGACACCCTTTTCAATAAAGTTCTGAAGCATCAAGTACAGTAATATAAGAATATAAAGTTTCTGCAACTCTAATCGGAGAAAGATAAAAAAAAAAAGCTTGAATAAAGACAAAAGCACAAAAGTGGCGACCGCAAAAACACTGATGATTGAAGTCAAGCGTCTAGTGCCGATAATCAAGCCTCCGAAACGTCGTATTTTGAGGTACGCTTGTCCTAATGAAGTGATCTTGATTTTTTTTGAAATATAAGAGAAATACCTACATGTTTCCTGAGGAAGCCGAGATCTGAATCAATCTCTATCGGAGTGAAATTCCTTCTTCAAGCTTGAGATGTGATACTGTTCGTGACAATCAGAACATGCAATCGTCTGCTGGCATTTTTTGGAGCTTTGGGTGTTCAAAAGTATCCATCTTGGTATCGTTGGAATGCTCAAAGAAATATCTGCAACTCTCATGAGGAGGTTAGGTGCGAAATCGAACTTTAGCTTTGTCAAAATGCATCCTTAACTTGGTGACGTGATGCCGTTCCTGACTGTAATACCTTTGTAGCGTTTGATGGCCCTATATTGAGCCGATGGTGTTCGAATTGGATTAAAACGGTGTCTCATTAAAGCTAATATCCATATAAACAAGTTTCATGAAGATATCGAATCCTAATTCGGCCAGTAACATGGTCAAAGAAGCATAATACGTTAAATGGCCAGAATGCTACGAGTTAAACAGACTTGTGAATGTGCAAAGCGGATAACCAAGCGCCTTAGCTCGTTTAAGAAGTGTCCAGTGAAGCTAATCAAGCGTCTTCTCGGAATACAGAACATTATGATGGTTGGAGAAGTAATTTTGAATGAAGTATTAAGATATTCAACGTCCAAGCTTGACCAGAAAATGAGATACCCTTTTCAATATAGCTCTAAAGCATCAAGCACTGTAATATAAGAATATAAAGCTTCAGCAACTCTAATAGAAGAAACTGAAAAAAAGCGTGAATAAAGAAAAAAGTAAAAAAGCGGCAACAGCAAAAACACTGAAGATTGAAGTCAAGCGTCTGCTGCTGATAATCATGCCTCCGAAACGTCGTATTTTGAGATACGCTCGTCCTGATGAAGTGATCTTGATTTTTTTAGAAAGATAATAGAAATACCTACATGTTTCCTGAGGAAGCCGAGATCTGAATCAATCTCTATCGGAGTGAAATTCCTTCTTCAAGCTTGAGATGTGATATTGTTCGTGACAATCAGAACACACAACCGTCTGCTGACATTTTCTGGAGCTTTGGGTGTTCAAAAGTATCCATCTTGGTATCGCTGGAATGCTCAAAGAAATATCTGCAACTCTCGTGATGGGTCAAGAGCGAAATCGATCTCTATCTTTGTCAAAATTTATCCTTAACTTAGTGACGCGATGCCGTTCTGACTGTAATACCTTTTTAGCGTCTGATGGCCCTATATTGAGCTGATGGTGCTCGAATTGGATTAAAATGGTGTCTCATTAAAGCTAATATCTATATAAACAAGTTTCATGAAGGCATCAAATCCTAATTCGGCCACTAACAGGGTCAAAGAAGCATAATACGCTAAATGGTCAGAATGCTAGAGTTAAACAAACTTGTGAATATGCAAAGCGGATAACCATGCGCCTTAGCTCATTTAAGAAGTGACCAGTGAAGCTAATCAAGCGACTTCTCAGAATACAAAACATTATGATGGGTGGAGAAGTAATTTTCAATGAAGTATTAAGATATTCAACGCCCAAGCTTAACCAGAAAATTAGGTACCATTTTCAATATAGCTCTGAAGCATCAAGCACTGTAATATAAGAATATAAAGCTTCAGCAACTCTAATAGAGGAAAGTGAAAAAAAGCATGAATAAAGACAAAAGTAAAAAAGCGGCAACAGCAAAAACATTGAAGATTGAAGTCAAGCGTTTGCTGCCGATAATCAAGCCTCCGAAACGTCGTATTTTGAGGTACGCTCGTCCTAATGAAGTGATCTTGATTTTTTTAGAAAGATAAGAGAAATACTTACATGTTTCCTGAGGAAGCCGAGATCTGTATCAATCTCTATCAGAGTGAAATTCCTTCTTCAATTTTGAGATGTGATACTGTTCGTGACAATTAGAACATGCAACCGTTTGCTGACAATTTCAGGAGCTTTGGGTGTTCAAAATTATCGATCTTGGTATCTTTGTTTGGCTCAAAGAAATATCTGCAACTCTCGGGATGGGTCAAGAGCGAAATCGATCTCTATCTTTGTCAAAATTTATCCTTAACTTGGTGACGCGATGCCGTTCCTGACTGTAATACCTTTGTAGCGTCTGATGGCCCTATATTGAGCTGATGGTGTTCGAATTGGATTAAAACGGTGTCTCATTAAAGCTAATATTCATATAAATAAGTTTCATGAAGACATCGAATCCTAATTCGGCCAGTAATAGGTCAAAGAAGCATAATACGCTAAATGGTCAGAAAGCTACGAGTTAAACTGACTTGTGAATGTGCAAAGTGGATAACCAAGCGCCATAACTCATTTAAGAAGCGTCCAGTGAAGCTAATCAAGCGCCTTTTCGAAATACAGAACATTATGATGGTTGGAGAAATAATTTTGAATGAAGTATTAAGATATTCAACGTCCAAGCTTGACCAGAAAACGAGGTACCCTTTTCAGTATAGCTCTAAAGCATCAACCACTGTAATATAAGAATATAAATCTTCAGCAACTCTAATAGAAGAAAGTGAAAAAAAGCGTGAATAAAGACAAAAGAAAAAAGCGGCAACATCAAAAACATTGAAGATTGAAGTCAAGCGTTTGTCGCCGATAATCAAGCCTCCGAAACGTTGTATTTTGAGGTACGCTCGTCCTGATGAAGTGATCTTAATTTTTTTAGAAATATAAGAGAAATACCTACATGTTTCCTGAGGAAGCCGAAATTTGAATCAATCTCTATCGGAGTGAAATTCCTTCTTCAAGCTTGAGATGTGATACTGTTCGTGACAATCAGAACACGCAACTGTCTGCTGGCATTTTCTGGAGCTTTGGGTGTTCAAAAGTATCCATCTTGGTATCGTTGGAATGCTCAAAGAAATATCTGCAACTCTCGTGCGGAGGTCAGGTACGAAATCGAACTCTATCTTTGTCAAAATGCATCCGTAAGTTGGTGACGTGATGTCGTTCCTGACTGTCATACCTTTGTAGAGTCTGATGGCCCAATATTGAGCTGATGGTGTTCGAATTGGAATAAAATGATGTCTCATTAAAGCTAATATCCATAAAAACAAGTTTCATGAAGACATCAAATCCTAATTCGGCCACTAACCGGGTCAAAGAAGCATAATACGCTAAATGGTCAGAATGCTAGGAGTTAAACAGACTTGTGAATGTGCAAAGCGGATAACCAAGCGCCATAACTCATTTAAGAAGCGTCCAGTGAAGCTAATCAAGCGTCTTCTCGGAATACAGAACATTTTGATGGTTGGAGAAATAATTTTGAATGAAGTATTAAGATATTCAACGTCCAAGCTTGACCAGAAAATGAGGTACCCTTTTCAATATAGCTCTAAAGCATCAAGCACTGTAATATAAGAATACAAATCTTCAGCAACTCTAATAGAAGAAAGTGAAAAAAAGCGTGAATAAAGACAAAAGTAAAAAAGCGGCAACAGCAAAAACACTGAAGATTGAAGTCAAGCGTCTGCTGCCGATAATCAAGCCTCCGAAACGTCGTATTTTGAGGCACACTCGTCCTGATGAAGTGATCTTGATCTTTTTAGAAATATAAGAGAAATACCTACATGTTTCCTGAGGAAGCCGAGATCTGAATCAATCTCTATCGGAGTGAAATTCCTTCTCCAAGCTTGAGATGTGATACTGTTCGTGACAATTAGAACACGCAACCATCTGCTGGCATTTTCTGGAGCTTTGGGTGTTCAAAAGTATCCATCTTGGTATCGTTGGAATGCTCAAAGAAATATCTGCAACTCTCGTGAGGAGGTCAGGTGCGAAATCGAACTCTATCTTTGTCAAAATGCATCCGTAAGTTGGTGACGTGATGTCGTTCCTGACTGTCATACCTTTGTAGAGTCTGATGGCCCAATATTGAGCTGATTGTGTTCGAATTGGAATAAAATGATGTCTTATTAAAGCTAATATCCATATAAACAAGTTTCATGAAGACATCAAATCCTAATTCGGCCACTAAAAGGGTCAAAGAAGCATAATACGCTAAATGGTCAGAATGCTACGAGTTAAAAAGACTTGTGAATGTGCAAAGCGGATAACCATGCGCCTTAGCTCATTTAAGAAGCGTCCAGTGAAGCTAATCAAGCGTCTTCTCATAATACAAAACATTATGATGGGTGGAGAAGTAATTTTGAATGAAGTATTAAGATATTCATCAAGATCTATGAGACATAATTCCCAAGGATCTTTGAAGAACTAAGGATGAACACCAAGAACATGCTCAAGAACATGAAATTCAAAACTGATGCTCCTTCACCTACTAAGTGAAGGAATCAACAATTCAACATCGATTGACAACAAAACAACACAATCCAAGATCAAACATCAAGAATCTACACGAAATTCAAAAAGATTTTTGGCGCCGATTTCAAATTTTCATGCTACAAAACCGAATCAAAAAAGTCAAAGCTCCTAGAGACTAGCTCTAGATACCAAATGATGTGATCCTGATTGAATCAAGGAAATGTGGTATCTAACTACGAGCTTTGATCAAAATTGAACTAAAATTCAAAGGAAAATTTGGAGGGAAAACAAACTTGATCAAGAATGTGATCGCAAAGCGAAGCAAGATAATGCTAATGAAGCAAGTACAATGCAAATTCGTTGGGTGCAATTCTCAAGCCTAAGCCGTGAATTCACAAGATCCACAATAGAAGAATTGCAATTGCAACAAAAACTAAGAAAACCAAATGGGTCAAATCCGTCCAGAATTTCGTGCTTAACTTCCAGCGCGTTTCTCAAAATGTAAGGACATCTCCACTCACCAAGAGTTTACACTCTTGATTTGTCACTCTAGGAAGGATGGCTCTAGATACCACATGATATGATCCTAAGGAATAATGTCCATTTTAAGGCCAAATTGATTTTTTGATGAAAATTTTATTTTCATTAGTGATGAACACGTCTACTTGTTTTAGCTGAATCTTTCGCTACAGATGTCCGATTGATGTATTCTTTGGTGCGTTGGAAAGCTAAGGAAATTATCTATGAATAGTATTTCAATCCTCTTGACCGGATTCGGCTTCTATCATGGTGAGAAGCATGCTGGAAGTTAAGCATGAAATTCTGGACGGATTTGATCCATTTGGTTTTGATATTTATTTGTCTTTTGGGCTACATGGGTCATGAATTACAAAGCTATTCTAGTATGTTCCATTATTTTGATGACAAAGGAGGGCAACCTTTGGCTTGCATGCCTAGGTAACTCCTTTTTAATATCCACTTAGTGGAGTAGTTATGCCTTTATCTTTATTATCCTTAGTGGGATATTTTCTAGTTTTATGAGGGGGGTTAAGTCACTTCATGGTGACCTTTTGTTTGCATCTTTCATGCATGCAGCCCCTCCACTATATATATTTGAATATGATGAATAAAAATATAACTTGGATGTTGAATTTGGAGTAATTCCATTTGTGAGAACTATTTCTCTTCGGTTCTTCATTGAGCCAACCCTTTGATCTTATCAAGAGTCCAAGATTCTTGTGGCGATCCTCACCTTGGCTTATCAATTCCCCTTGGAATTGTGGCGCCTAACTTCCATTTCTTATCTTGGCCATTTTTTTGTATTCTTCTACTTTGAATTTTGATTGTCACTCAAGGATAGATCCGAATTTTTATATGTTCCTTCCTTAGGATCATATCATTTTCATGCTACAAAATCGAATCAAAAAAGTCAAAGCTCCTAGAGACTAGCTCTAGATACCAAATGATGTTATCCTGATTGAATCAAGGAAATGTGGTATCTAACTACGAGCTTTGATCAAAATTGAACTAAAATTCAAAGGAAAATTTGGAGGGAAAACAAACTTGATCAAGAATGTGATCGCAATGCGAAGCAAGATAATGCTAATGAAGCAAGTACAATGCAAATTCGTTGGGTGCAATTCTCAAGCCTAAGTCGTGAATTCACAAGATCCACGATAGAACATTTGCAATTGCAACAAAAACTAAGAAGACCGAATTGATCATGAAGTACTAAGTAAAGACACCGTGTTCATGAAGTAACATAGATTGCAAGTAAGTAAAGTAAAGAATAGAAAAGATGGAAGGACAAGAAGAGGAGGGAATGGCGCCACGTTGAGTCCGTTGATTGGACGAAGTGACATGCCTAGGTTGACTCGCCACAAGAGATCGAAAGCTCAGACTTCTCAAACTTGAAAAAACTCAACTCATACATCAAAAAGTGATTCAACGTGTTACAAACACCTATTTATATGAAACAACAAAACAGATGGAAGCTCATGGTCGCCTCGCGCCTCCTTCTAGCTATGTTGGCCTCCCTGAGTTAATCCTAAGCCCAATTACAAGCCTAATTAAGTCCTAATACAAATTAAACTCAAAGTCCTAAAATTATTACAAACATGTAAATGAAACTCCTAATCCTAAGTCTTTCTAATGATGGCTGTGAGTTGCCTTTCGGAGTAGGAGAGTGACTTTGCTTCTTCATCCACTTTAGCTTCATGGCTTGCCTCTTGCTATGATTTTAGGATCACACCATCCCCTCCTTCTTGAAGACAATTCGATCACCAATTGAATACCCGCATAGCTACATTAAAACGAAAAACTCAGTTTTTTTTCCCTTCAAAGCTAAGGTAAAGCTAAGTGTGGGGTCAAATACAAAGTGAAAGAACTATTTACATGTAAGGCTTGTACAGCTAAACAAGTGAAATGGAATGGAAGTACATGAATTATACCGTTTGAAGATTGATGCAACCGCCTTACTTACTTTTGGTTTTACGACATAGGAACATTGTACTTGTCCTCCCAAATGTTTTAATTCATTAATATAGGTTGAATTATCAAGTTTTGGTCCATTGTCCCTCACATCAACATAAGTAATTGGTCTTCTTGGAGTAGTAAAATAACCCCCCCCCCCAATATTCATGGGATGCACCACATTCAAGTTTAAAAGATGGTGAAGAAACAAGTAAAGCATGGATGGGGGCATTAGTAAGCTTTTAAAACAATTCTATATGCAATCCTTGAAAACTTATTGTAAATCCAAAACGATTGAAAGATGCGATCATATTTTATGGATTTGGAAATGTGCACTCGGTTTTCAAGTTGAATTGCACAGGGCAAGGAAATAGCAACACATGCATCAACACATAGGCCCAAGAATCGTTTCTTCAAAACAAATGTTGAGAGCTATTCAAGCCATTAAACAAGTATGCAAATCTAGTGGGTGAAATAGAAGGGTAAAAGAGCCAAGCAAGTTACCAAGTAACATAGAATCAGAATGTCTATGATTTTGTATACTCATGCACGGCAAACCTTGGTTTGCTTCCTTGTAATGCACAAACTCAATTTCCTCACCTTCTTTTGTCTCTTTTTCATTAGTATCACTCTCATCGAATTCTATCTCCTTTTTTGTTATGAACAAACTCTCCACTTTCCTCTCTATTTTTGCCTCAATTCCTTTCTTTTCTATCCTTTGGTCTTTTCCCTCAAGGGTCTCACATTTCTTTTTGCCACTTTCGTTCTCCTTTTCTTTTCCTCTCAAGGCTTTTCTCTCTTGTTCTCTTTTGATTCTCAATTACTTTTTATCCTAGCTAACCTCTCTTGAAGAGAGTGGTGCAAGCGTTATCTTGAGGCCATTAAGCACAAATTAAATCAACCAGAACAAACACAATTATAATCTCCAAGCAAAAGTAAGACTAGAATTCAAAACTCTATGCCAAGATCTTTCAATCAAGTGGTCGATTAACACTTCAACAACAGTTCATGAAAATCATCAAGATCTACGAGACACAATTCCCAAGGATCTTTGAAGAACTAAGGATGAACACCAAGAACATGCTCAAGAACATGAAATTCAAAACTGATGCTCCTTCACCTACTAAGTGAAGGAATCAACAATTCAAGATCGATTGACAACAAAACAACACAATCCAAGATCAAACATCAAGAATCTACATGAAATTCTAAAAGATTTTTGGCGCCGATTTCAAATTTTCATGCTACAAAACCGAATCAAAAAGTCAAAGCTCCTAGAGACTAGCTCTAGATATCAAATGATGTTATCCAAATTGAATGAAGGAAATGTGGTATCTCACTACGAGCTTTGATCAAAATTGAACTAAAATTCAAAGGAAAATTTGGAGGGAAAACAAACTTGATCAAGAATGTGATCGCAATGCGAAGCAAGATAATGCTAATGAAGCAAGTACAATGCAAATTCGTTGGGTGCAATTCTCAAGCCTAAGCCGTGAATTCACAAGATCCACGATAGAACATTTGCAATTGCAACAAAAACTAAGAAGACCGAATTGATCATGAAGTACTAAGTAAAGATACCGTGTGCATGAAGTAACATAGATCGCAAGTAAGTAAAGTAAAGAATAGAAAAGATGGAAGGACAAGAAGAGGAGGGAATGGCGCCACGTTGAGTCCGTTGATTGGACGAAGTGACATGCCTAGGTTGACTCGCCACAAGAGATCGAAAGCTCAGACTTCTCAAACTTGGAAAAACTCAACTCATACATCAAAAAGTGATTCAACGTGTTACAAACACCTATTTATATGAAACAACAAAACAGATGGAAGCTCATGGTCGCCTCGCGCCTCCTTCTAGCTATGTTGGCCTCCCTGAGTTAATCCTAAGCCCAATTACAAGCCTAATTAAGTCCTAATACAAATTAAACTCAAAGTCCTAAAATTATTACAAACATGTAAATGAAACTCCTAATCCTAAGTCTTTCTAATGATGGCTGTGAGTTGCCTTTCGGAGTAGAAGAGTGACTTTGCTTCTTCATCCACTTTAGCTTCATGGCTTGCCTCTTGCTATGATTTTAGGATCACACCATCCCCTCCTTCTTGAAGACAATTCGATCACCAATTGAATACCCGCATAGCTACATTAAAACGAAAAACTCAGTTTTTTTTTCCCTTCAAAGCTAAGGTAAAGCTAAGTGTGGGGTCAAATACAAAGTGAAAGAACTATTTACATGTAAGGCTTGTACAGCTAAACAAGTGAAATGGAATGGAAGTACATGAATTATACCGTTTGAAGATTGATGCAACCGCCTTACTTACTTTTGGTTTTACGACATAGGAACATTGTACTTGTCCTCCCAAATGTTTTAATTCATTAATATAGGTTGAATTATCAAGTTTTGGTCCATTGTCCCTCACATCAACATAAGTAATTGGTCTTCTTGGAGTAGTAAAATAACCCCCCCCCCCCCAATATTCATGGGATGCACCACATTCAAGTTTAAAAGATGGTGAAGAAACAAGTAAAGCATGGATGGGGGCATTAGTAAGCTTTTAAAACAATTCTATATGCAATCCTTGAAAACTTATTGTAAATCCAAAACGATTGAAAGATGCGATCATATTTTATGGATTTGGAAATGTGCACTCGGTTTTCAAGTTGAATTGCACAGGGCAAGGAAATAGCAACACATGCATCAACACATAGGCCCAAGAATCGTTTCTTCAAAACAAATGTTGAGAGCTATTCAAGCCATTAAACAAGTATGCAAATCTAGTGGGTGAAATAGAAGGGTAAAAGAGCCAAGCAAGTTACCAAGTAACATAGAATCAGAATGTCTATGATTTTGTATACTCATGCACGGCAAACCTTGGTTTGCTTCCTTGTAATGCACAAACTCAATTTCCTCACCTTCTTTTGTCTCTTTTTCATTAGTATCACTCTCATCGAATTCTATCTCCTTTTTTGTTATGAACAAACTCTCCACTTTCCTCTCTATTTTTGCCTCAATTCCTTTCTTTTCTATCCTTTGGTCTTTTCCCTCAAGGGTCTCACATTTCTTTTTGCCACTTTCGTTCTCCTTTTCTTTTCCTCTCAAGGCTTTTCTCTCTTGTTCTCTTTTGATTCTCAATTACTTTTTATCCTAGCTAACCTCTCTTGAAGAGAGTGGTGCAAGCGTTATCTTGAGGCCATTAAGCACAAATTAAATCAACCAGAACAAACACAATTATAATCTCCAAGCAAAAGTAAGACTAGAATTCAAAACTCTATGCCAAGATCTTTCAATCAAGTGGTTGATTAACACTTCAACAACAGTTCATGAAAATCATCAAGATCTACGAGACACAATTCCCAAGGATCTTTGAAGAACTAAGGATGAACACCAAGAACATGCTCAAGAACATGAAATTCAAAACTGATAAGGTGAAGGAGTCAACAATTCAAGATCGATTGACAACAAAACAACACAATCCAAGATCAAACATCAAGAATCTACATGAAATTCTAAAAGATTTTTGGCGCCGATTTCAAATTTTCATGCTACAAAACCGAATCAAAAAGTCAAAGCTCCTAGAGACTAGCTCTAGATATCAAATGATGTTATCCAAATTGAATGAAGGAAATGTGGTATCTAACTACGAGCTTTGATCAAAATTGAACTAAAATTCAAAGGAAAATTTGGAGGGAAAACAAACTAGATCAAGAATGTGATCGCAATGCGAAGCAAGATAATGCTAATGAAGCAAGTACAATGCAAATTCGTTGGGTGCAATTCTCAAGCCTAAGCCGTGAATTCACAAGATCCACGATAGAACATTTGCAAATGCAACAAAAACTAAGAAGACCGAATTGATCATGAAGTACTAAGTAAAGATACCGTGTGCATGAAGTAACATAGATCGCAAGTAAGTAAAGTAAAGAATAGAAAATATGGAAGGACAAGAAGAGGAGGGAATGGCGCCACGTTGAGTCCGTTGATTGGACGAAGTGACATGCCTAGGTTGACTCGCCACAAGAGATCGAAAGCTCAGACTTCTCAAACTTGGAAAAACTCAACTCATACATCAAAAAGTGATTCAACGTGTTACAAACACCTATTTATATGAAACAACAAAACAGATGGAAGCTCATGGTCGCCTCGCGCCTCCTTCTAGCTATGTTGGCCTCCCTGAGTTAATCCTAAGCCCAATTACAAGCCTAATTAAGTCCTAATACAAATTAAACTCAAAGTCCTAAAATTATTACAAACATGTAAATGAAACTCCTAATCCTAAGTCTTTCTAATGATGGCTGTGAGTTGCCTTTCGGAGTAGGAGAGTGACTTTGCTTCTTCATCCACTTTAGCTTCATGGCTTGCCTCTTGCTATGATTTTAGGATCACACCATCCCCTCCTTCTTGAAGACAATTCGATCACCAATTGAATACCCGCATAGCTACATTAAAACGAAAAACTCAGTTTTTTTTTCCCTTCAAAGCTAAGGTAAAGCTAAGTGTGGGGTCAAATACAAAGTGAAAGAACTATTTACATGTAAGGCTTGTACAGCTAAACAAGTGAAATGGAATGGAAGTACATGAATTATACCGTTTGAAGATTGATGCAACCGCCTTACTTACTTTTGGTTTTACGACATAGGAACATTGTACTTGTCCTCCCAAATGTTTTAATTCATTAATATAGGTTGAATTATCAAGTTTTGGTCCATTGTCCCTCACATCAACATAAGTAATTGGTCTTCTTGGAGTAGTAAAATAACCCCCCCCCCCCAATATTCATGGGATGCACCACATTCAAGTTTAAAAGATGGTGAAGAAACAAGTAAAGCATGGATGGGGGCATTAGTAAGCTTTTAAAACAATTCTATATGCAATCCTTGAAAACTTATTGTAAATCCAAAACGATTGAAAGATGCGATCATATTTTATGGATTTGGAAATGTGCACTCGGTTTTCAAGTTGAATTGCACAGGGCAAGGAAATAGCAACACATGCATCAACACATAGGCCCAAGAATCGTTTCTTCAAAACAAATGTTGAGAGCTATTCAAGCCATTAAACAAGTATGCAAATCTAGTGGGTGAAATAGAAGGGTAAAAGAGCCAAGCAAGTTACCAAGTAACATAGAATCAGAATGTCTATGATTTTGTATACTCATGCACGGCAAACCTTGGTTTGCTTCCTTGTAATGCACAAACTCAATTTCCTCACCTTCTTTTGTCTCTTTTTCATTAGTATCACTCTCATCGAATTCTATCTCCTTTTTTGTTATGAACAAACTCTCCACTTTCCTCTCTATTTTTGCCTCAATTCCTTTCTTTTCTATCCTTTGGTCTTTTCCCTCAAGGGTCTCACATTTCTTTTTGCCACTTTCGTTCTCCTTTTCTTTTCCTCTCAAGGCTTTTCTCTCTTGTTCTCTTTTGATTCTCAATTACTTTTTATCCTAGCTAACCTCTCTTGAAGAGAGTGGTGCAAGCGTTATCTTGAGGCCATTAAGCACAAATTAAATCAACCAGAACAAACACAATTATAATCTCCAAGCAAAAGTAAGACTAGAATTCAAAACTCTATGCCAAGATCTTTCAATCAAGTGGTTGATTAACACTTCAACAACAGTTCATGAAAATCATCAAGATCTACGAGACACAATTCCCAAGGATCTTTGAAGAACTAAGGATGAACACCAAGAACATGCTCAAGAACATGAAATTCAAAACTGATGCTCCATCACCTACTAAGTGAAGGAATCAACAATTCAAGATCGATTGACAACAAAACAACACAATCCAAGATCAAACATCAAGAATCTACATGAAATTCTAAAAGATTTTTGGCGCCGATTTCAAATTTTCATGCTACAAAACCGAATCAAAAAGTCAAAGCTCCTAGAGACTAGCTCTAGATATCAAATGATGTTATCCAAATTGAATGAAGGAAATGTGGTATCTAACTACGAGCTTTGATCAAAATTGAACTAAAATTCAAAGGAAAATTTGGAGGGAAAACAAACTTGATCAAGAATGTGATCGCAATGCGAAGCAAGATAATGCTAATGAAGCAAGTACAATGCAAATTCGTTGGGTGCAATTCTCAAGCCTAAGCCGTGAATTCACAAGATCCACGATAGAACATTTGCAATTGCAACAAAAACTAAGAAGACCGAATTGATCATGAAGTACTAAGTAAAGATACCGTGTGCATGAAGTAACATAGATCGCAAGTAAGTAAAGTAAAGAATAGAAAAGATGGAAGGACAAGAAGAGGAGGGAATGGCGCCACGTTGAGTCCGTTGATTGGACGAAGTGACATGCCTAGGTTGACTCGCCACAAGAGATCGAAAGCTCAGACTTCTCAAACTTGGAAAAACTCAACTCATACATCAAAAAGTGATTCAACGTGTTACAAACACCTATTTATATGAAACAACAAAACAGATGGAAGCTCATGGTCGCCTCGCGCCTCCTTCTAGCTATGTTGGCCTCCCTGAGTTAATCCTAAGCCCAATTACAAGCCTAATTAAGTCCTAATACAAATTAAACTCAAAGTCCTAAAATTATTACAAACATGTAAATGAAACTCCTAACCCTAAGTCTTTCTAATGATGGCTGTGAGTTGCCTTTCGGAGTAGAAGAGTGACTTTGCTTCTTCATCCACTTTAGCTTCATGGCTTGCCTCTTGCTATGATTTTAGGATCACACCATCCCCTCCTTCTTGAAGACAATTCGATCACCAATTGAATACCCGCATAGCTACATTAAAACGAAAAACTCAGTTTTTTTTTCCCTTCAAAGCTAAGGTAAAGCTAAGTGTGGGGTCAAATACAAAGTGAAAGAACTATTTACATGTAAGGCTTGTACAGCTAAACAAGTGAAATGGAATGGAAGTACATGAATTATACCGTTTGAAGATTGATGCAACCGCCTTACTTACTTTTGGTTTTACGACATAGGAACATTGTACTTGTCCTCCCAAATGTTTTAATTCATTAATATAGGTTGAATTATCAAGTTTTGGTCCATTGTCCCTCACATCAACATAAGTAATTGGTCTTCTTGGAGTAGTAAAATAAACCCCCCCCCCCCCAATATTCATGGGATGCACCACATTCAAGTTTAAAAGATGGTGAAGAAACAAGTAAAGCATGGATGGGGGCATTAGTAAGCTTTTAAAACAATTCTATATGCAATCCTTGAAAACTTATTGTAAATCCAAAACGATTGAAAGATGCGATCATATTTTATGGATTTGGAAATGTGCACTCGGTTTTCAAGTTGAATTGCACAGGGCAAGGAAATAGCAACACATGCATCAACACATAGGCCCAAGAATCGTTTCTTCAAAACAAATGTTGAGAGCTATTCAAGCCATTAAACAAGTATGCAAATCTAGTGGGTGAAATAGAAGGGTAAAAGAGCCAAGCAAGTTACCAAGTAACATAGAATCAGAATGTCTATGATTTTGTATACTCATGCACGGCAAACCTTGGTTTGCTTCCTTGTAATGCACAAACTCAATTTCCTCACCTTCTTTTGTCTCTTTTTAATTAGTATCACTCTCATCGAATTCTATCTCCTTTTTTGTTATGAACAAACTCTCCACTTTCCTCTCTATTTTTGCCTCAATTCCTTTCTTTTCTATCCTTTGGTCTTTTCCCTCAAGGGTCTCACATTTCTTTTTGCCACTTTCGTTCTCCTTTTCTTTTCCTCTCAAGGCTTTTCTCTCTTGTTCTCTTTTGATTCTCAATTACTTTTTATCCTAGCTAACCTCTCTTGAAGAGAGTGGTGCAAGCGTTATCTTGAGGCCATTAAGCACAAATTAAATCAACCAGAACAAACACAATTATAATCTCCAAGCAAAAGTAAGACTAGAATTCAAAACTCTATGCCAAGATCTTTCAATCAAGTGGTTGATTAACACTTCAACAACAGTTCATGAAAATCATCAAGATCTACGAGACACAATTCCCAAGGATCTTTGAAGAACTAAGGATGAACACCAAGAACATGCTCAAGAACATGAAATTCAAAACTGATGCTCCTTCACCTACTAAGTGAAGGAATCAACAATTCAAGATCGATTGACAACAAAACAACACAATCCAAGATCAAACATCAAGAATCTACATGAAATTCTAAAAGATTTTTGGCGCCGATTTCAAATTTTCATGCTACAAAACCGAATCAAAAAGTCAAAGCTCCTAGAGACTAGCTCTAGATATCAAATGATGTTATCCAAATTGAATGAAGGAAATGTGGTATCTAACTACGAGCTTTGATCAAAATTGAACTAAAATTCAAAGGAAAATTTGGAGGGAAAACAAACTAGATCAAGAATGTGATCGCAATGCGAAGCAAGATAATGCTAATGAAGCAAGTACAATGCAAATTCGTTGGGTGCAATTCTCAAGCCTAAGCCGTGAATTCACAAGATCCACGATAGAACATTTGCAAATGCAACAAAAACTAAGAAGACCGAATTGATCATGAAGTACTAAGTAAAGATACCGTGTGCATGAAGTAACATAGATCGCAAGTAAGTAAAGTAAAGAATAGAAAATATGGAAGGACAAGAAGAGGAGGGAATGGCGCCACGTTGAGTCCGTTGATTGGACGAAGTGACATGCCTAGGTTGACTCGCCACAAGAGATCGAAAGCTCAGACTTCTCAAACTTGGAAAAACTCAACTCATACATCAAAAAGTGATTCAACGTGTTACAAACACCTATTTATATGAAACAACAAAACAGATGGAAGCTCATGGTCGCCTCGCGCCTCCTTCTAGCTATGTTGGCCTCCCTGAGTTAATCCTAAGCCCAATTACAAGCCTAATTAAGTCCTAATACAAATTAAACTCAAAGTCCTAAAATTATTACAAACATGTAAATGAAACTCCTAATCCTAAGTCTTTCTAATGATGGCTGTGAGTTGCCTTTCGGAGTAGGAGAGTGACTTTGCTTCTTCATCCACTTTAGCTTCATGGCTTGCCTCTTGCTATGATTTTAGGATCACACCATCCCCTCCTTCTTGAAGACAATTCGATCACCAATTGAATACCCGCATAGCTACATTAAAACGAAAAACTCAGTTTTTTTTTCCCTTCAAAGCTAAGGTAAAGCTAAGTGTGGGGTCAAATACAAAGTGAAAGAACTATTTACATGTAAGGCTTGTACAGCTAAACAAGTGAAATGGAATGGAAGTACATGAATTATACCGTTTGAAGATTGATGCAACCGCCTTACTTACTTTTAGGTTTTACGACATAGGAAGGTCCCAAATGTTTTAATTCAATTAATATAGGTTGAATTATCAAGTTTTGGTCCATTGTCCCTCACATCAACATAAGTAATTGGTCTTCTTGGAGTAGTAAAATAACCCCCCCCCCCCCCAATATTCATGGGATGCACCACATTCAAGTTTAAAAGATGGTGAAGAAACAAGTAAAGCATGGATGGGGGCATTAGTAAGCTTTTAAAACAATTCTATATGCAATCCTTGAAAACTTATTGTAAATCCAAAACGATTGAAAGATGCGATCATATTTTATGGATTTGGAAATGTGCACTCGGTTTTCAAGTTGAATTGCACAGGGCAAGGAAATAGCAACACATGCATCAACACATAGGCCCAAGAATCGTTTCTTCAAAACAAATGTTGAGAGCTATTCAAGCCATTAAACAAGTATGCAAATCTAGTGGGTGAAATAGAAGGGTAAAAGAGCCAAGCAAGTTACCAAGTAACATAGAATCAGAATGTCTATGATTTTGTATACTCATGCACGGCAAACCTTGGTTTGCTTCCTTGTAATGCACAAACTCAATTTCCTCACCTTCTTTTGTCTCTTTTTAATTAGTATCACTCTCATCGAATTCTATCTCCTTTTTTGTTATGAACAAACTCTCCACTTTCCTCTCTATTTTTGCCTCAATTCCTTTCTTTTCTATCCTTTGGTCTTTTCCCTCAAGGGTCTCACATTTCTTTTTGCCACTTTCGTTCTCCTTTTCTTTTCCTCTCAAGGCTTTTCTCTCTTGTTCTCTTTTGATTCTCAATTACTTTTTATCCTAGCTAACCTCTCTTGAAGAGAGTGGTGCAAGCGTTATCTTGAGGCCATTAAGCACAAATTAAATCAACCAGAACAAACACAATTATAATCTCCAAGCAAAAGTAAGACTAGAATTCAAAACTCTATGCCAAGATCTTTCAATCAAGTGGTTGATTAACACTTCAACAACAGTTCATGAAAATCATCAAGATCTACGAGACACAATTCCCAAGGATCTTTGAAGAACTAAGGATGAACACCAAGAACATGCTCAAGAACATGAAATTCAAAACTGATGCTCCTTCACCTACTAAGTGAAGGAATCAACAATTCAAGATCGATTGACAACAAAACAACACAATCCAAGATCAAACATCAAGAATCTACATGAAATTCTAAAAGATTTTTGGCGCCGATTTCAAATTTTCATGCTACAAAACCGAATCAAAAAGTCAAAGCTCCTAGAGACTAGCTCTAGATATCAAATGATGTTATCCAAATTGAATGAAGGAAATGTGGTATCTAACTACGAGCTTTGATCAAAATTGAACTAAAATTCAAAGGAAAATTTGGAGGGAAAACAAACTAGATCAAGTATGTGATCGCAATGCGAAGCAAGATAATGCTAATGAAGCAAGTACAATGCAAATTCGTTGGGTGCAATTCTCAAGCCTAAGCCGTGAATTCACAAGATCCACGATAGAACATTTGCAATTGCAACAAAAACTAAGAAGACCGAATTGATCATGAAGTACTAAGTAAAGATACCGTGTGCATGAAGTAACATAGATCGCAAGTAAGTAAAGTAAAGAATAGAAAATATGGAAGGACAAGAAGAGGAGGGAATGGCGCCACGTTGAGTCCGTTGATTGGACGAAGTGACATGCCTAGGTTGACTCGCCACAAGAGATCGAAAGCTCAGACTTCTCAAACTTGGAAAAACTCAACTCATACATCAAAAAGTGATTCAACGTGTTACAAACACCTATTTATATGAAACAACAAAACAGATGGAAGCTCATGGTCGCCTCGCGCCTCCTTCTAGCTATGTTGGCCTCCCTGAGTTAATCCTAAGCCCAATTACAAGCCTAATTAAGTCCTAATACAAATTAAACTCAAAGTCCTAAAATTATTACAAACATGTAAATGAAACTCCTAATCCTAAGTCTTTCTAATGATGGCTGTGAGTTGCCTTTCGGAGTAGGAGAGTGACTTTGCTTCTTCATCCACTTTAGCTTCATGGCTTGCCTCTTGCTATGATTTTAGGATCACACCATCCCCTCCTTCTTGAAGACAATTCGATCACCAATTGAATACCCGCATAGCTACATTAAAACGAAAAACTCAGTTTTTTTTTCCCTTCAAAGCTAAGGTAAAGCTAAGTGTGGGGTCAAATACAAAGTGAAAGAACTATTTACATGTAAGGCTTGTACAGCTAAACAAGTGAAATGGAATGGAAGTACATGAATTATACCGTTTGAAGATTGATGCAACCGCCTTACTTACTTTTGGTTTTACGACATAGGAACATTGTACTTGTCCTCCCAAATGTTTTAATTCATTAATATAGGTTGAATTATCAAGTTTTGGTCCATTGTCCCTCACATCAACATAAGTAATTGGTCTTCTTGGAGTAGTAAAATAACCCCCCCCCCCCCCCAATATTCATGGGATGCACCACATTCAAGTTTAAAAGATGGTGAAGAAACAAGTAAAGCATGGATGGGGGCATTAGTAAGCTTTTAAAACAATTCTATATGCAATCCTTGAAAACTTATTGTAAATCCAAAACGATTGAAAGATGCGATCATATTTTATGGATTTGGAAATGTGCACTCGGTTTTCAAGTTGAATTGCACAGGGCAAGGAAATAGCAACACATGCATCAACACATAGGCCCAAGAATCGTTTCTTCAAAACAAATGTTGAGAGCTATTCAAGCCATTAAACAAGTATGCAAATCTAGTGGGTGAAATAGAAGGGTAAAAGAGCCAAGCAAGTTACCAAGTAACATAGAATCAGAATGTCTATGATTTTGTATACTCATGCACGGCAAACCTTGGTTTGCTTCCTTGTAATGCACAAACTCAATTTCCTCACCTTCTTTTGTCTCTTTTTAATTAGTATCACTCTCATCGAATTCTATCTCCTTTTTTGTTATGAACAAACTCTCCACTTTCCTCTCTATTTTTGCCTCAATTCCTTTCTTTTCTATCCTTTGGTCTTTTCCCTCAAGGGTCTCACATTTCTTTTTGCCACTTTCGTTCTCCTTTTCTTTTCCTCTCAAGGCTTTTCTCTCTTGTTCTCTTTTGATTCTCAATTACTTTTTATCCTAGCTAACCTCTCTTGAAGAGAGTGGTGCAAGCGTTATCTTGAGGCCATTAAGCACAAATTAAATCAACCAGAACAAACACAATTATAATCTCCAAGCAAAAGTAAGACTAGAATTCAAAACTCTATGCCAAGATCTTTCAATCAAGTGGTTGATTAACACTTCAACAACAGTTCATGAAAATCATCAAGATCTACGAGACACAATTCCCAAGGATCTTTGAAGAACTAAGGATGAACACCAAGAACATGCTCAAGAACATGAAATTCAAAACTGATGCTCCTTCACCTACTAAGTGAAGGAATCAACAATTCAAGATCGATTGACAACAAAACAACACAATCCAAGATCAAACATCAAGAATCTACATGAAATTCTAAAAGATTTTTGGCGCCGATTTCAAATTTTCATGCTACAAAACCGAATCAAAAAAGTCAAAGCTCCTAGAGACTAGCTCTAGATATCAAATGATGTTATCCAAATTGAATTAAGGAAATGTGGTATCTAACTACGAGCTTTGATCAAAATTGAACTAAAATTCAAAGGAAAATTTGGAGGGAAAACAAACTTGATCAAGAATGTGATCGCAATGCGAAGCAAGATAATGCTAATGAAGCAAGTCCAATGCAAATTCGTTGGGTGCAATTCTCAAGCCTAAGCCGTGAATTCACAAGATCCACGATAGAACATTTGCAATTGCAACAAAAACTAAGAAGACCGAATTGATCATGAAGTACTAAGTAAAGATACCGTGTGCATGAAGTAACATAGATCGCAAGTAAGTAAAATAAAGAATAGAAAAGATGGAAGGACAAGAAGAGGAGGGAATGGCGCCACGTTGAGTCCATTGATTGGACGAAGTGACATGCCTAGGTTGACTCGCCACAAGAGATCGAAAGCTCAGACTTCTCAAACTTGGAAAACTCAACTCATACATCAAAAAGTGATTCAACGTGTTACAAACACCTATTTATATGAAACAACAAAACAGATGGAAGCTCATGGTCGCCTCGCGCCTCCTTCTAGCTATGTTGGCCTCCCTGAGTTAATCCTAAGCCCAATTACAAGCCTAATTAAGTCCTAATACAAATTAAACTCAAAGTCCTAAAATTATTACAAACATGTAAATGAAACTCCTAATCCTAAGTCTTTCTAATGATGGCTGTGAGTTGACTTTCGGAGTAGGAGAGTGACTTTGCTTCTTCATCCACTTTAGCTTCATGGCTTGCCTCTTGCTATGATTTTAGGATCACACCATCCCCTCCTTCTTGAAGACAATTCGATCACCAATTGAATACCCGCATAGCTACATTAAAACGAAAAACTCAGTTTTTTTTTCCCTTCAAAGCTAAGGTAAAGCTAAGTGTGGGGTCAAATACAAAGTGAAAGAACTATTTACATGTAAGGCTTGTACAGCTAAACAAGTGAAATGGAATGGAAGTACATGAATTATACCGTTTGAAGATTGATGCAACCGCCTTACTTACTTTTGGTTTTACGACATAGGAACATTGTACTTGTCCTCCCAAATGTTTTAATTCATTAATATAGGTTGAATTATCAAGTTTTGGTCCATTGTCCCTCACATCAACATAAGTAATTGGTCTTCTTGGAGTAGTAAAACAACCCCCCCCCCCAATATTCATGGGATGCACCACATTCAAGTTTAAAAGATGGTGAAGAAACAAGTAAAGCACGGATGGAGGCATTAGTAAGCTTTTAAAACAATTCTATAAGCAATCCTTGAAAACTTGTTGTAAATCCAAAACGATTGAAAGATGCGATCATATTTTATGGATTTGGAAATGTGCACTCGGTTTTCAAGTTGAATTGCACAGGGCAAGGAAATAGCAACACATGCATCAACACATAGGCCCAAGAATCGTTTCTTCAAAACAAATGTTGAGAGCTATTCAAGCCATTAAACAAGTATGCAAATCTAGTGGGTGAAATAGAAGGGTAAAAGAGCCAAGCAAGTTACCAAGTAACATAGAATCAGAATGTCTATGATTTTTTATACTCATGCACGGCAAACCTTGGTTTGCTTCCTTGTAATGCACAAACTCAATTTCCTCACCTTCTTTTGTCTCTTTTTCATTAGTATCACTCTCATCGAATTCTATCTCCTTTTTTGTTATGAACAAACTCTCCACTTTCCTCTCTATTTTTTCCTCAATTCCTTTCTTTTCTATCCTTTGGTCTTTTCCCTCAAGGGTCTCACATTTCTTTTTGCCACTTTCGTTCTCCTTTTCTTTTCCTCTCAAGGCTTTTCTCTCTTGTTCTCTTTTGATTCTCAATTACTTTTTATCCTAGCTAACCTTTCTTGAAGAGAGTGGTGCAAGCGTTATCTTGAGGCCATTAAGCACAAATTAAATCAACCAGAACAAACACAATTATAATCTCCAAGCAAAAGTAAGACTAGAATTCAAAACTCTATGCCAAGATCTTTCAATCAAGTGGTTGATTAACACTTCAACAACAGTTCATGAAAATCATGAAGATCTATGAGACACAATTCCCAAGGATCTTTGAAGAACTAAGGATGAACACCAAGAACATGCTCAAGAACATGAAATTCAAAACTGATGCTCCTTCACCTACTAAGTGAAGGAATCAACAATTCAAGATCGATTGACAACAAAACAACACAATCCAAGATCAAACATCAAGAATCTACATGAAATTCTAAAAGATTTTTGGCGCCGATTTCAAATTTTCATGCTACAAAACCGAATCAAAAAAGTCAAAGCTCCTAGAGACTAGCTCTAGATATCAAATGATGTTATCCAAATTGAATTAAGGAAATGTGGTATCTAACTACGAGCTTTGATCAAAATTGAACTAAAATTCAATGGAAAATTTGGAGGGAAAACAAACTTGATCAAGAATGTGATCGCAATGCGAAGCAAGATAATGCTAATGAAGCAAGTACAATGCAAATTCGTTGGGTGCAATTCTCAAGCCTAAGCCGTGAATTCACAAGATCCACAATAGAAGAATTGCAATTGCAACAAAAACTAAGAAAATCGAATTGATCATCAAGTACTAAGTAAAGACACCGTGTGCATGAAGTAACATAGATTGCAAGTAAGTAAAGTAAAGAATAGAAAAGATGGAAGGAAAAGAAGAGGAGGGAATGGCGCCACGTTGAGTCCGTTGATTGGAAGAAGTGACATGCCTAGGTTAACTCGCCACAAGAGATCGAAAGCTCTTGATAAGAATCTATCAATGGTTCACCCAAAGAGGAGACTACTCTCAACTCAGACTTCTCAAACTTGGAAAAACTCAACTCATACATCAAAAAGTGATTCAACGTGTTACAAACACCTATTTATATGAAACAACAAAACGGATGGAAGCTCATGGTCGCCTCGCGCCTCCTTCTAGCTATGTTGCCCTCCCTGAGTTAATCCTAAGCCCAATTACAAGCCTAATTAAGTCCTAATACAAATTAAACTCAAAGTCCTAAAATTATTACAAACATGTAAATGAAACTCCTAATCCTAAGTCTTTCTAATGATGGCTGTGAGTTGCCTTTCGGAGTAGGAGAGTGACTTTGCTTCTTCATCCACTTTAGCTTCATGGCTTGCCTCTTGCTATGATTTTAGGATCACACCATCCCCTCCTTCTTGAAGACAATTCGACCACCAATTGAATACCCGCATAGCTACATTAAAACGAAAAACTCAGTTTTTTTTTTCCTTCAAAGCTAAGGTAAAGCTAAGTGTGGGGTCAAATACAAAGTGAAAGAACTATTTACATGTAAGGCTTGTACAGCTAAACAAGTGAAATGGAATGGAAGTACATGAATTATACCGTTTGAAGATTGATGCAACCGCCTTACTTACTTTTGGTTTTACGACATAGGAACATTGTACTTGTCCTCCCAAATGTTTTAATTCATTAATATAGGTTGAATTATCAAGTTTTGGTCCATTGTCCCTCACATCAACATAAGTAATTGGTCTTCTTGGAGTAGTAAAACAACCCCCCCCCCCAATATTCATGGGATGCACCACATTCAAGTTTAAAAGATGGTGAAGAAACAAGTAAAGCACGGATGGGGGCATTAGTAAGCTTTTAAAACAATTCTATATGCAATCCTTGAAAACTTGTTGTAAATCCAAAACGATTGAAAGATGCGATCATATTTTATGGATTTGGAAATGTGCACTCGGTTTTCAAGTTGAATTGCACAGGGCAAGGAAATAGCAACACATGCATCAACACATAGGCCCAAGAATCGTTTCTTCAAAACAAATGTTGAGAGTTATGCAAGCCATTAAACAAGTATGCAAATCTAGTGGGTGAAATAGAAGGGTAAAAGAGCCAAGCAAGTTACCAATCATAGAATCAGAATGTCTATGATTTTGTATACTCATGCACGGTAAACCTTGGTTTGCTTCCTTGTAATGCACAAACTCAATTTCCTCACCTTCTTTTGTCTCTTTTTCATTAGTATCACTCTCATCGAATTCTATCTCCTTTTTTGTTATGAACAAACTCTCCACTTTCCTCTCTATTTTTGCCTCAATTCCTTTCTTTTCTATCCTTTGGTCTTTTCCCTCAAGGGTCTCACATTTCTTTTTGCCACTTTCGTTCTCCTTTTCGTTTCCTCTCAAGGCTTTTCTCTCTCGTTCTCTTTTGATTCTCAATTACTTTTTATCCTAGCTAACCTCTCTTGAAGAGAGTGGTGCAGGCGTTATCTTGAGGCCATTAAGCACAAATTAAATCAACCAGAACAAACAAAATTCTAATTTCCAAGCAAAAGTAAGACTAGAATTCAAAACTCTATGCCAAGATCTTTCAATCAAGTGGTTGATTAACACTTCAACAGCAGTTCATGAAAATCATCAAGATCTACGAGACACAATTCCCGAGGATCTTTGAAGAACTAAGGATGAACACCAAGAACATGCTCAAGAACATGAAATTCAAAACTGATGCTCCTTCACCTACTAAGTGAAGGAATCAACAATTCAACATCGATTGACAACAAAACAACACAATCCAAGATGAAACATCAAGAATCTACACGAAATTCAAAAAGATTTTTGGCGCCGATTTCAAATTTTCATGCTACAAAACCGATTCAAAAAAGTCAAAGCTCCTAGAGACTAGCTCTAGATACCAAATGATGTTATCCAGATTGAATCAAGGAAATGTGGTATCTAACTACGAGCTTTGATCAAAATTGAACTAAAATTCAAAGGAAAATTTGGAGGGAAAACAAACTTGATCAAGTATGGGATCGCAATGCGAAGCAAGATAATGCTAATGAAGCAAGTACAATGCAAGGTCGTTGGGTGCAATTCTCAAGCCTAAGCCGTGAATTCCCAAGATCCACAATAGAAGAATTGACATTGCAACAAAAACTAAGAAAACCGAATTGATCATGAAGTACTAAGTAAAGACACCGTGTGCATGAAGTAACATAGATTGAAAGTAAGTAAAGTAAAGAATAGAAAAGATGGAAGGACAAGAAGAGGAGGGAATGGCGCCACGTTGATTGGAAGAAGTGACATGCCTAGGTTGATTCGCCATAAGAGATCGAATGCTCTTAATAAGAATCTATCAATGGTTCACCCAAAGAGGAGACTACTCTCAACTCAGACTTCTCAAACTTGGAAAAACTCAACTCATACATCAAAAAGTGATTCAACGTGTTACAAACACCTATTTATATGAAACAACAAAACGGATGGAAGCTCATGGTCGCCTCGCGCCTCCTTCTAGCTATGTTGGCCTCCCTGAGTTAATCCTAAGCCCAATTACAAGCCTAATTAAGTCCTAATACAAATTAAACTCAAAGTCCTAAGATTATTAAAAACATGTAAATGAAACTCCTAATCCTAAGTCTTTCTAATGATGGCAGTGAGTTGCCTTTCGGAGTAGGAGAGTGACTTTGCTTCTTCATCCACTTTAGCTTCATGGCTTGCCTCTTGCTATGATTTTAGGATCACACCATCCCCTCCTTGTTGAAGACTGATAGGATGCAGATCCAGACCGCCTTGAAGTTTCTGGAAAAGGAATGGATATTGACGCCACACTCAAGATGTAGGTGAGAAGGTGAGTGATAAGTCATGTGTTTGATCGCCACAAGTTGCCTTGATAAGATCGGATTTAGTTCTTTTACCCAAGAACCCAAGGGAAGCTCTCACAATAGAGAAAACTCTTCAAATTTTATTATCCAAAACTGATTTGAGCAGTACATGAGTTCCCTATTTCTAGGCTAAGCTCTTGAGATACTAGGAATAAATTCCCACTACCATGCATTTACCTAGCAAGCATAAACATGATTATAAATCCCCACTAGCCACTATAATGACTTAGAGCACTACTAGGTGATGGAGGCAAAGGAGGGGCAAGTGAACTTTGATACAAGAGGAGGTCAATCCATTCAAGTCCAATTCAAACTCTTTAAGTCCAAGTGATCCTCTTTAATGTTTTAGGTATATCTTGAGTTATGGATATCCGAATGCAGTGATATTTAATGAGTTGGAAATATCACTGAATTATCTATAAATGTTATCTCAAACATAAAGACCTCATTCGGCCTCTATCATGATGAAAATCGGACTAGAAGTTGGGAACGCTGTTCTGGACGAGTTTGACTTAATCCATTCAAGTCCAAAGAAAACCTTCTTCACGGGTTTGGTTATATCTTGCGTTCTAAATATCCGATTGATGTGATTCTTGATGCGTTGGAAAGATAAGAGAACTAGCTACAAGTTTCATTTGAAGTTCAAAACCTGATTCGGACTCTATCATGATGAAAACCGGACAAAAAGTTGGGAACGCTGTTCTGGACGGATTTGACTTAATTAGGCATTTTTAGGCTTGTAATTGGTTTTGGTCTTTAATTATATTTTGCGCTATATGGGCCACGAAATTACTCAGCCACCTTAACCTAGAATGTTCCTTAGCTTTTATAAATAGGACTTGTATGACCTCATTTAGATAACTTTGAATGAAATTAGAATTTATCTTATTTGGGTATTTTTGTGAGTTGAGCATTGTTCAAGTTCTTGGATTAGAACTTGCTTGATTCTTATCAAAGAGTTCTATCTCTTTGTGGTGAATCCTCCTTGGCTTATCAATCTTCCAAATCCATTGGAATATTGTGGCGCCTCCCTTTCATCTTCTTCCTCTTCCATTTTCTTAATTTATTTTACGTTCTTCTTTACATTTGCGCCATTTACATTCTGTTTTTAGTTGTTGCACTTTAATTCTTTGTTTGGTTAAGTTTCTTGTTTAGTTATTTCCTTTTTTTAGTTGTTTCCTTTTGTTAATCATATTCGGGTGACAACCGCACCTTCTTCTTCCTCCAATTCTTTTCATCTTTTTAACATAAGAACTAAGAACAAGCTCTTGGATAGATCCTCAATTTCGGTGATTCAAACTTGGATCATATCACTAGGAAACATTTAGTGAGGCAAGGAGGATGCAAAAGGTCATCATAAAATTCAGCCTAAATAGTAGTACGAAAATTAAAATATAAAATGATAAAAATTGGACTTTATTATTATCTAATAAACCCACTACTAATTAAGCGTCCACTAATCAACCCATGAATGCTTCTTGTCATGTGAATTGGGCTTTCCATTGTGTTGTCTTCAAAATTCCACCACCAATTGAATACCCGCATACCTACATTAAAACGAAAAACTCAGTTTTTTTTTTTTTTTTTTCCTTCAAAGCTAAGGTAAAGCTAAGTGTGGGGTCAAATACAAAGTGAAAGAACTATTCACATGTAAGGCTTGTACAGCTAAACAAGTGAAATGGAATGGAAGTACACGAATTATACCGTTTGAAGATTGATGCAACCGCCTTAAACAAGTATGCAAATCTAGTGGGCGAAATAGAAGGGTAAAAGAGCCAAGCAAGTTACCAAGTAACATAGAATCAGAATGTCTATGATTTTGTATACTCATGCACGGCAAACCTTGGTTTGCTTCCTTGTAATGCACAAACTCAATTTCCTCACCTTCTTTTGTCTCTTTTTCCTTAGTTTCACTCTCATCGAATTCTATCTCCTTTTTTGTTATGAACAAACTCTCCACTTTCCTCTCTATTTTTGCCTCAATTTCTTTCTTTTCTATCCTTTGGTCTTTTCCCTCAAGGGTCTCACATTTCTTTTTGCCACTTTCGTTCTCCTTTTCGTTTCCTCTCAAGGCTTTTCTCTCTTGTTCTCTTTTGATTCTCAATTACTTTTTATCCTAGCTAACCTCTCTTGAAGAGAGTGGTGCAAGCGTTATCTTGAGGCCATTAAGCACAAATTAAATCAACCAGAACATACAAAATTCTAATTTCCAAGCAAAAGTAAGACTAGAATTCAAAACTCTATGCCAAGATCTTTCAATCAAGTGGTTGATTAACACTTCAACAACAGTTCATGAAAATCATCAAGATAGATCTATGGGACACAATTCCCAAGAATCTTTGAAGAACTAAGGATGAACACCAAGAAGATGCTCAAGAACATGAAATTCAAAACTGATGCTCCTTCACCTACTAAGGGAAGGTATCGACAATTCAACATCGATTAACAACAAAACAACACAATCCAAGATCAAACATCAAGAATCTACACGTAATTCAAAAAGATTTTTGGCGCCGATTTCAAATTTTCATGCTACAAGACCGAATCAAAAAAGTCAAAGCTCCTAGAGACTAGCTCTAGATACCAAATGATGTGATCCTGATTGAATCAAGGAAATGTGGTATCTAACTACCAGCTTTGATCAAAATTGAACTAAACTTCAAAGGAAAATTTGGAGGGAAACAAACTTGATCAAGAATGTGTCGCAATGCGAAGCAAGATAATGCTAATGAAGCAAGTACAATGCAAGCTCGTTGGATGCAATTCTCAAGCCTAAGCCATGAATTCACAAGATCCACAATAGAAGAATTGCAATTACAACAAAAACTAAGAAAACCGAATTGATCATGAAGTACTAAGTAAAGACACCGTGTGCATGAAGTAACATAGATTGCAAGTAAGTGATGACAACCAAATGGTGAGGTTGCCTTTTGAAGATCTTATGGTTGAATTTCAAGCATGATAATTTCGTGCTCTTTGTATAGGAACAACATGAAACAACATAAAAGAGAAGAAATTAAGAAAATGGAAAGAAAGAGATGATGAAGGCGCCACAAACCAAGAAGGTTTGATAAGCCAAGTGATGTTCGCCACAAGAACCTTGGATTCTTGATAAGAACTAAGTTTGGTTCAACCAAGAACCTAAGAGTACAATTCTCTCACAAATGGAATTAATCCAAATTCAACATCCAAGTTATCTTATTCCATGTTTCTAGGTGCATACATATAGTAGTGGAATGCATGAAGATGCCATCAGAAGGTCACCATAAAGTGACTTGACCCCACTCATAACATATATTAATTCCTACTAAAAACTAATTAAAAGAAAAGAACCATAACCACCAAATAAAGACTCACTAATGTGTGGCTATTAACTCCATAACCACCATATAATGACTCTCCAATAAGTGGCTAAACATTCCATAATCTCCCAAGGAGTTACTAAGGCATGCAAGCCAAAAGTTAACCTCCTTTCTTATCATAAAATTCGACCCCACCATCCTAAAATAGCCAAATAACATATTGAAATAAAAACTAAATACAAGCCTAAAACAAAATGGGTCAAATCCGTCCAGAATTTCGTGCATAATTTCTAGCCCTATTTTCTTCATGATAAAGATCGAATTAGGTCTTGATTATAGAAATACAACTTATAGAAAATTCTTTTATCTTTCTAACGCCACCAAGAACACTGAAGTCGGATTATCAGAGAACAAGTTACAATCAAAACGAGGCATAAGGTCACTTGGACTTGAATGGTTTGACCTCCTCTTGTTGCAAACTTGAATTGCCCCTTCTTGGCTCATATCATTCCCTCCTCCTTGGAAGAAATTCGACCTCGAATTTATTGCTTTTGAGAATCATCTTCATCCTCCTGGTTCAAACACAAGTCGTTTGAATCCATGAGGTACTTCTCTTGGAATTACTTCTTCAACTTCCTTCAAAATAGAATTATCTCCAATAGGCAAAGAGTTAGCAATAGTTGTCAAACAAACATATTTATATAGAAAGATATGCATAGGTTGTCTTGTCAAAAATGTGCCTTTCGCCTTATTTTCTTTTATAAATAAACTATCTACTTTTTCCTCAACTTTTTTTTCACATTCTTTGTTTTCCTCCTCTCCCTCTTTAATTTGAATTTTCTCTTCAAAATTGGAAATTTGACTTTGCACACTCTCTTGTTCTTTTCCTTTCAATTCATTTTTTTCTTGTTCTCTCTCAAAAGTGGAACTTTTCTTTTCCTCATGAGTCAATCCCTCTTCTTTCTCATCACTTTCTTTTATCTCTCTATTTTCATCACTCTCTCCTTTCATATACATAGGATCTTTATACCTTTCTTCTTGTTATGATCCAAGATGGATCTATTGAATGTAGGATCGTTCTAGGAGAATTGATCCTACATTCAATAGATCCATCTTGGATCATAACATTTGGTATCAAGAGCTAGCCTCTAGAAGAGTTAGAAGCTAAAAAAAATTCAAAAAAATTTTGGCGGTAATTTCAAATTTTTTGGCGCCACATTTTCAAAATTTGAAAATTCTAGATCTAGATCCTTTTGATCTTGATTTTGTGTTCTACTTGTGTAGTTTGTTGTTATTTGTGTTGGAATTTTCGAGATCTACATAGATTTGTGTTAGTTTTGTTAATTCTTTTGAATTTGAATTTTCTTGATGTTCATAAGTGTTCTTCATATTTCTTGAGATCCTTGTGATAATTGCTTGATAGATCTTGATGAATTTCAAAAGTGTTGGTTAACTTGTTGATCGACCACTTGAATGACAGATCTAAGCATCAAAATAGTGAATTCTAAATTTGTTTGTTGAAATTCAATTTGCTTCTTGCAAAAGCACTTTTAGAAGGCTCTTGATCTTACATTTGTGCTAATTGCTTAGTTTGGGCTGTTTGTGTAATTTCGAAAAGTCAGTGGCTGTTATATAAAAAAAAAATAGTCCAGAAATTATAGAAAAGGAAAAAGAGTCCAAATCAGAAAAATCCAAAGGACCAAAACGCAAATTTAAAAAAAAATTGGGGCAAAAGTGCAAATACTAAAAGTTTCGAAAAAAATTTTATTTGCAGAAAAAGACTTGCCACTATTCAGCCTTGAAACTTTGTGTTTGAGCCTACTTGAGCAAGAAAATTTCGAAAATCAAAGAACACATTAAGAAAAGTTCATTTTCAACTTCTTCTTTCTTCTTAATTCTTTCTTGTTCTAATTGTCTTCTTGCAATTCTATTTGAGTGTGCTATTTCTTGTTGAGCATTTTTAGTTTGTCTTTTAATCTTCTTAGTTTTGTCTTGTAGTTTTCTTTCTTTGAAATTCTTGTGAGTGATTACTCTTGGTTTGATTTGTTTACAAGTGTATTTGGCTTTATATCTTGGAATTGCTTGTTTTTACTTCAAGAGCCTTTAAATGAGACTTTAGAGTGGAAAAAGGCAAGAGTATGCATTTGCTAAAAAGCCTAATTGTGTGAAACACGAGTGAACATTACAAGAGTGAAACACTTAGTTGAGTGGTGAGGTCCATTTTATTTCTTTGTTTTATTGTTGAAAAAAAAAATTGTAAACATGTCACAAACTAGAGGTGATGGTGAAGGTAGTACACCACCTTCCCCTAGAACCTTGGCCTATGATATGAAACTTCAAAGAATGACACGGCATTTGGAAAGGCTTCTAGAAAGGCAAAATGATGAGGTTAATGAAAGACTTGAAGGCCTTGAAATAGCTTCAAGAGGCACAAGAACTAGAAGTCCAAGACAAGAAAGTTCCTCTCATGCAAATTCATCACATGAAGACAATGAATATGAAGAGGATGGCCGAAGGAGAAGGAGGCATAGGAGGAGGCATGGAGACTATGGTGAGGATAGAGTGAGGAGACAAAATGATAGACTTGAGGGAGTAAAAGTAAAAGTGCCAACATTTCAAGGTAAAAATGATCCCGAGTTATATCTAGAGTGGGAGACAAAAATAGAGCAAATTTTTGAATGCCAACATTATAGTGAAGAGAAGAAGGTTAAGGTGGCATCCATAGAGTTTGTGGACTATGCATTAATATGGTGGGATCAACTAATCAAGGAGAAAAGGAGGAATGGAGATGATCCAATTTCTACTTGGAGAGAAATGAAGGCCATTATGAGGAAGAGATTTGTTTCTTCACACTATCATAGGGAGCTCCATAACAAGCTTCAAAGGCTTAATCAAGGCAACAAAAGTGTGGACAAATACTATAAGGAGATGGAGGTTGCATTGATTAGGGCCAACATATTTGAAGAAAGAGAAGCAACCATGGCAAGATTCCTCAATGGTTTGAATCAAGAAATCTTGGATATAGTTGAATTGCACCATTATGTTGAATTAGAAGATTTGGTGCATCAAGCAATCAAAGTTGAGCAACAATTGAAGAGAAAGAGAGCCTACAAGAAGCCATTCAACAACTATTCCTCATCAAGTTGGAAGGACAAGTCTAAGAAGGAGGGAACCACATTCAAGACCAATGAAGTTTCGGGTCCTAATGTCTTCAAAGGTAAAAATGTATCAAGTCCTACTTCAATTCCATCAACTTCTAGGAATAGAGATATTAAATGTTTTAAATGCTTGGGTAGGGGTCATATAGCTTCTCAATGTCCAAATAAAAGGACCATGGTAATTAAAGAGGGAGGGTATGAAACATGTAATTCTTCTCCTTCTTCCCCTATGTCCATTAGTGAAAGTGAAGAAGAGAGTGAAGTGAAAGCATTAGAAGGGGATTTACTCATGGTTAGGAGCTTGCTTGGGGTTCAACTAAAAGAGAAGGATGATAGCCAAAGAGAGAACATCTTCCACACAAGATGCACTATCCAAGACAAGCTTTGCTCATTGATAATTGATGGTGGATCTTGTACTAATGTTGCAAGCACAAGACTAGTGGAAAAACTTGGGTTGAAGACTACTTTGCATCCACGGCCTTACAAGCTTCAATGGCTAAGTGAAGAGGGTGAATTGTTAGTCAACAAGCAAGTGATGTTGAGCTTCTCCATTGGGAAGTATGAAGATGAAGTTCTTTGTGATGTGGTTCCAATGGAAGCGGGGCATATCCTACTTGGAAGACCATGGCAATTTGATAGGAATGTGGTGCATCATGGTCGTTCCAACAAATTTACTTTTGTACATAGAAATAGGAAAATTACACTTGTACCTCTTTCACCAAGAGAAGTGTGTGAGGATCAAGTGAAATTAAGAGTGAAAAGAGAGCAAGAGAGAAAAGCCATAAAGGAAAAAGAAATTGAGTGTGAAAAAGAATCAAAGAAAAATGGAAAAGGACATAAGAGAGAAAAGCAAGAGGTTGAGGTAAGAGAAGAGAGAACAAAAGAGAGCTTGTTCATAAAAGAAAGAGAGGTGAAGAGAGCATATCTTGCAAGGCAACCACTATACCTACTCTATCTTCGTGAAACTTGCTTAACTCAAAATAAATTAACTCAACCTACAACTTTGCCAACTTCTTTTGAATCTCTCCTAAACGAATATGTGGATGTATTTCCAAAAGATATTCCTTGCGGCCTACCACCTATGAGGGGGATTGAGCACCAAATGGATTTAATTCCAAGTGCTTCTCTACCTAATAGGCCGGCCTATAGAAGCAATCCACAAGAAACAAAAGAGATTCAAAAGCAAGTGGAAGACCTCTTGGAAAAAGGATGGGTACGGGAATCTCTAAGTCCTTGTGCTATGCCCGTCATCCCTTGTTCCAAAGAAAGATGGCACTTGGAGAATGTGCACGGATTGTAGATCCATCAACAACATTACCATAAAATATAGGCATCCAATCCCTCGCCTTGATGACTTATTAGATGAGTTGCATGGTTCGTGCTACTTTTCTAAAATAGATCTCAAGAGTGGATATCATCAAATAAGGATTAGGGAGGGGGATGAATGGAAAACCGCCTTTAAGACAAAATATGGACTTTATGAATGGCTAGTCATGCCTTTTGGGCTAACTAATGCACCTAGCACATTCATGAGGCTCATGAATCATGTCTTGAGGGATTTTCTAGGCAAATTTGTGGTAGTGTACTTTGATGACATTTTGATCTATAGCATGACACTTGAGGTGCATATTGAACATGTTAGAAGTGTCTTGCAAGTGCTACGAAAAGAGCAATTGTATGCTAATCTTGAGAAATGCTCTTTTTGTACTCATCAAGTTGTATTCCTTGGGTTTGTTGTGAGTTCCAAAGGTGTACAAGTTGATGAGGGGAAAATAAAAGCCATTAAAGAGTGGCCAACTCCCAAAACCGTGGGAGAAGTGAGAAGCTTCCATGGATTGGCAAGTTTCTATAGGAGATTTGTCAAAGATTTTAGCACTTTGGCCGCACCCCTAAATGAAGTGGTTAAAAAGCATGTTGGTTTTAAATGGGGTCAAGAACAAGAAAAGGCTTTTAACTTGTTAAAAGAAAAACTCACAAATGCACCAATCCTTGCGCTTCCAAATTTTGTGAAGTCCTTTGAAATAGAGTGTGATGCCTCTAATGTAGGCATTGGGG
Organism: Ammopiptanthus mongolicus; assembly: GCA_039655645.1. NCBI lineage: Eukaryota > Viridiplantae > Streptophyta > Magnoliopsida > Fabales > Fabaceae > Ammopiptanthus > Ammopiptanthus mongolicus. The sequence continues at coordinate 59,342,336 of CM077346.1, read as the reverse complement.
CTGTTTTGCTTCAAGAAGGCCACCCCATTGCTTATTTTAGTGAGAAACTTAGTGGGGCAAGTTTGAACTACTCTACTTATGATAAAGAATTATATGCCCTAGTAAGGAGTCTCAAGGTGTGGCAACACTACCTATTGCCTAAAGAATTCGTGATACATAGTGATCATGAGTCCTTGAAGCACTTAAAAGGACAAGGGAAGTTAAACAAGCGCCACGCAAAGTGGGTGGAATTCATTGAACAATTTCCATATGTGATTAAACACAAAAAGGGAAAAATGAACATGGTGGCCGATGCTCTATCAAGGAGATATAATTTGCTTGCCACATTAGAAACCAAAATCCTAGGGTTTAATCACATAAAGGAATTGTATGCTTGTGATATAGAATTCTCTCAAATTTTCAAAGAGTGTGAGCAAGGGGCGCATAAGGACTTTTACTTGCATGATGGTTTTCTTTTTAAAGATAAGCGATTGTGTGTCCCTAAGCATTCAATGAGGGAATTATTAATAAAAGAAGCGCATGAGGGAGGCTTAATGGGGCACTTCGGGGTCAAAAAGACAATGGACATTCTTCTTGAACACTTTTATTGGCCTTGTCTTAAGAAAGAAGTGCATAAATGGTGCCAAAAATGTATTGTTTGTAAGAGGTCAAAATCGACTAGCAAACCTCATGGATTGTACTCTCCCTTGCCTATTCCTATGGCCCCTTGGATGGACATATCCATGGACTTTATTGTAGGGCTCCCTAGGACTAAGCTAGGAAGAGATTCAATCTTTGTTGTGGTGGACCGATTCTCAAAAATGGCCGATTTCATCCCTTGTCATAAGAGTGATGATGCATGCCACATAGCCAACCTTTTCTTCAAAGAAATTGTTAGGCTACATGGGGTGCCTAAGAGCATAGTCCCGGATAGGGATACAAAGTTCTTGAGCCATTTTTGGAGAACTCTATGGAATAAATTGGGAACAAAATTGCTCTTTTCCACCATTTGTCATCCCCAAACGGATGGGCAAACGGAGGTTGTGAATCGAACATTGTCAACCCTTCTTAGAGCAATCATTAAAAAGAATTTGAAAACTTGGGAGGAGTGTTTACCATTTGTTGAATTTGCTTATAATCGAGTTACACACTCCACCACACTTTGCTCACCATTTGAAGTGGTATACGGGTTCAATCCCCTAACTCCACTTGACCTACTTCCCTTGCCCAATGCGTCTAACTTGATGCATAAAGATGGCAAAGCAAAAGCTAAATTTGTTCAAAAGCTGCATGAAAAAGTCAAGGCACAAATTGAAAAGCGTTTAGAACAAAATGCCAAATTTGCAAATAAGGGAAGGAAACATGTTGTCTTTCAACCCGGGAATTGGGTATGGGTTCATTTGAGAAAAGAAAGATTTCCCTCAAAAAGGAAATCCAAATTAAACCCAAGGGGGGATGGACCATTTCAAGTCTTGGAGCGAATTAATGATAATGCATATAAAATAGACTTGCCGGGTGATTACAATGTGAGTGCCACTTTCAATGTTAGTGACTTAAGTTTATTTGATGTAGGTGACCAAGAACTAAATTCGGGGTCGAATTCACTCAAAGAAGGAGGGGATGATGAGATCCCTCATGACAACACTCACCAAGCATCACCTAAAGCGGAAGAAGAGGACTCAAGCTTAAGGAACATAGTTGGGCCTATGACAAGGTCAAGATTGAAGAAGGCCCAAAGTGCACTTGAAGTGAAAGTAGTCAACCTCATGGACATGAAGATCAACCTAGAGGAAGAACCAAGAATGGTGAACCTCTCACAACTTGAGGTCACGGCTACATAAACTAGTTTAGGAAACCATGTAATAAAAGTAGGACTTTTAGTACTTTGACTTTTCTAGTTTGACTTTTGCATCATGGACTTGTAAATGGGCCAAGATGGAGTCATCAAGGCCCATCCAAGTAGGGAGAGGCGCGCTCATACCTTGCATAGGAGGAGCTTAGGAGCGCCTACACATGAGGAAGTTAGGAGCCATATAAATACCTCTTTGTACTCATTTTGAATGATAATTGAAAGTTTAGAATTTTTCTCACATTGAGAATTTAGAGAGAGTTGAGAGAGAGAGTCTCCTCTTGAAGGTTCTAGAGTAGAACCTTGTGATTCTCATCAAGAGCTCCTTACTCTTGTGGCGGATCTTCCTTGAGCTTATCACTCCATCTAATCCCTGGAGTTGTGGCGCTTTCTTCCATTTCCCTTCCCCTTCATCTTTTCCCTTTCTTTTTGAATTCTTGTTGCCTCACGCCTAAAGCCTTAGGCTTATCTTAGGATTTACGCATTTTTAGCTTTATGTTGCTTAGGAATTGTGGATCCATGATTCTTGTGATTTGATGATCAAGCTTTGGCTTGAGGTGGAGTTAGTCCTCTCAATTTTCCTCAAGATCATCAAAAATGAACAAGTTTGGATTTCCCTCCAATTTTTAGTTTGAATTTTCATTTCAATTTCGGATCAATTCTCCTAGAACAATCCTACATTCAATAGATCCATCTTGGATCATAACACTTCTTGCTCTAATGGTGCAAGAATGATTTGACAATTTTTAAATGAAAATGAGTACTTGTTGGTGCTGTAGTCACGCTTTGCTTTCCGTTGAATCTTCCATGGACATCCAAGTGACAAGTGTCTCGTTTTTGAAGGCACCACATTACAAAGCACCTCATCTTCATATCCATCGACCTTCAATGATACTAGTACTTGTTTGTTCACAATCATGCTACCCATATCACTAAATTCTGGATCCTCGAGACTATTAAGTGAATATGGTTGCGGATGCTTCAAAACATGAAGTGACAACTTCTCCACTATGGTTGTGCTGGCCATGTTGATGTAACTTTTCCTATCAATGGTCAAGCTACATACCTCATCATTCAAATAACATTTTGTGGAGAAAAGATCCTTCTTTTTTTTTACTTCCATGTTGGAGACACAAAAACAAATTCAACCAAAGCCTAAGCTCTGATACCACTTGATGACAACCAAATGGTGAGGTTGCCTTATGAAGATCTTATGGTTGAATTTCAAGCATGATAATTTCGTGCTCTTTGTATAGGAAAAACATGAAACAACATAAAAGAGAAGAAATTAAGAAAATGGAAAGAAAGAGACGATGAAGGCGCCACAAACCAAGAAGGTTTGAGAAGCCAAGTGATGTTCGCCACAAGAACCTTGGATTCTTGATAAGAACTAAGTTTGGTTCAACCAAGAACCTAAGAGTACAATTCTCTCACAAATGGAATTAATCCAAATTCAACATCCAAGTTATCTTATTCCATGTTTCTAGGTGCATACATATAGTAGTGGAAGGCATGAAGATGCCATCAAAAGGTCACCATAAAGTGACTTGACCCCACTCATAACATATAATAATTCCTACTAAAAACTAATTAAAAGAAAAGAACCATAACCACCAAATAAAGACTCACTAATGTGTGGCTATTAACTCCATAACCACCATATAATGACTCTCCAATAAGTGGCTAAACATTCCATAACCTCCCAAGGAGTTACTAAGGCATGCAAGCCAAAAGTTAACCTCCTTTCTTATCATAAAATTCGACCCCACCATCCTACAATAGCCAAATAACATATTGAAATAAAAACTAAATACAAGCCTAAAACAAAATGGGTCAAATCCGTCCAGAATTTCGTGCATAATTTCTAGCCCTATTTTCTTCATGATAAAGATCGAATTAGGTCTTGATTATAGAAATACAACTTATAGAAAATTCGTTTATCTTCTAACACCACCAAGAACACTGAAATCAGATTATCAAAGAACAAGTTATAATCAAAACGAAGCATTAGGTCACTTGGACTTGAATGGTTTGACCTCCTCTTGTTGCAAACTTGAAGGCGGTCTGGATCTGGATCATATCAGTCTTCAAGAAGGAGGGGATGGTGTGACCCTAAAATCATAGCAAGAGGCAAGCCATGAAGCTAAAGTGGATGAAGAAGCAAAGTCACTCTCCTACTCCGAAAGGCAATTCACGGCCATCATTAGAAAGACTTAGGATTAGGAGTTTCATTTACATGTTTTTAATAATTTGTATTAGGACTTAATTAGGCTTGTAATTGGGCTTAGGATTAACTCACGGAGGCCAACATAGCTAGAAGGAGGCGCGAGGCGACCATGAGCTTCCATCCATTTTGTTGTTTCATATAAATAGGTGTTTGTAACACGTTGAATCACTTTTTAATGTATGAGTTGAGTTTTTCCAAGTTTGAGAAGTCTGAGTTGAGAGTAGTCTCCTCTTTGGGTGAACCATTGATAGATTCTTATCAAGAGCTTTCGATCTCTTGTGGCGAATCAACCTAGGCATGTCACTTCTTCCAATCAACGGACTCAACGTGGCACCATTCCCTCCTCTTCTTGTCCTTCCATCTTTTCTATTCTTTACTTTACTTACTGATATGAGCCAAGAAGGGGCAATTCAAGTTTGCAACAAGAGGAGGTCAAACCATTCAAGTCCAAGTGACCATATGCCTCGTTTTGATTGTAACTTGTTCTCTGATAATCCGATTTCGGTGTTCTTGGTGGCGTTAGAAAGATAAAAGTATTTTCTATAAGTTGTATTTCTATAATCAAGACCTAATTCGATATTTATCATGAAGAAAATAGGGCTAGAAATTATGCACGAAATTCTGGACGGATTTGACCCATTTTGTTTTAGGCTTGTATTTAGTTTTTATTTCAATATGTTATTTGGCTATTGTAGGATGGTGGGGTCGAATTTTATGATAAGAAAGGAGGTTAACTTTTGGCTTGCATGCCTTAGTAACTCCTTGGGAGGTTATGGAATGTTTAGCCACTTATTGGAGAGTCATTATATGGTGGTTATGGAGTTAATAGCCACACATTAGTGAGTCTTTATTTGGTGGTTATGGTTCTTTTCTTTTAATTAGTTTTTAGTAGGAATTATTATATGTTATGAGTGGGGTCAAGTCACTTTATGGTGACCTTTTGATGGCATCTTCATGCCTTCCACTACTATATGTATGCACCTAGAAACATGGAATAAGATAACTTGGATGTTGAATTTGGATTAATTCCATTTGTGAGAGAATTGTACTCTTAGGTTCTTGGTTGAACCAAACTTAGTTCTTATCATGAATCCAAGGTTCTTGTGGCGAACATCACTTGGCTTATCAAACCTTCTTGGTTTGTGGCGCCTTCATCATCTCTTTCTTTCCATTTTCTTAATTTCTTCTCTTTTATGTTGTTTCATGTTGTTCCTATACAAAGAGCACGAAATTATCATGCTTGAAATTCAACCATAAGATCTTCAAAAGGCAACCTCACCATTTGGTTGTCATCAAAGACAATTCGACCACCAATTGAATACCCGCATACCTACATTAAAACGAAAAACTCAGTTTTTTTTTTCCTTCAAAGCTAAGGTAAAGCTAAGTGTGGGGTCAAATACAAAGTGAAAGAACTATTCACATGTAAGGCTTGTACAGCTAAACAAGTGAAATGCAATGGAAGTACACGAATTATACCGTTTGAAGATTGATGCAACCGCCTTACTTACTTTTGGTTTTACGACATAGGAACATTGTACTTGTCCTCCCAAATGTTTTAATTCATTAATATAGGTTGAATTATCAAGTTTTGGTCCATTGTCCCTCACATCAACATAAGTAATTAGTCTTCTTGGAGTAGTAAGACAACCCCCGCCCCCAATATTCATGGGATACACCACATTCAAGTTTAAAAGATGGTGAAGAAACAAGTAATGCATGGATGGGGGCATTAGTAAGCTTTTAAAACAATTCTATATGCAATCCTTGAAAACTTATTGTAAATCCAAAACGATTGAAAGATGCGATCATATTTTATGGATTTGGAAATGTGCACTCGATTTTCAAGTTGAATTGCACAGGGCAAGGAAATAGCAACACATGCATCAACACATAGGCCCAAGAATCGTTTCTTCAAAACAAATGTTGAGAGTTATGCAAGCCATTAAACAAGTATGCAAATCTAGTGGGTGAAATAGAAGGGTAAAAGAGCCAAGCAAGTTACCAAGTAACATAGAATCAGAATGTCTATGATTTTGTATACTCATGCACGGCAAACCTTGGTTTGCTTCCTTGTAATGCACAAACTCAATTTCCTCACCTTCTTTTGTCTCTTTTTCATTAGTATCACTCTCATCGAATTCTATCTCCTTTTTTGTTATGAACAAACTCTCCACTTTCCTCTCTATTTTTGCCTCAATTCCTTTCTTTTCTATGCTTTGGTCTATTCCCTCAAGGGTCTCACATTTCTTTTTGCCACTTTCGTTCTCCTTTTCTTTTCCTCTCAAGGCTTTTCTCTCTTGTTCTCTTTTTATTCTCAATTACTTTTTATCCTAGCTAACCTCTCTTGAAGAGAATGGTGCAAGCGTTATCTTGAGGCCATTAAGCACAAATGAAATCAACCAGAACAAACACAATTCTAATCTCCAAGCAAAAGTAAGACTAGAATTCAAAACTCTATGCCAAGATCTTTCAATCAAGTGGTTGATTAACACTTCAACAACAGTTCATGAAAATCATGAAGATCTATGAGACACAATTCCCAAGGATCTTTGAAGAACTAAGGATGAACACCAAGAACATGCTCAAGAACATGAAATTCAAAACTGATGCTCCTTCACCTACTAAGTGAAGGAATCAACAATTCAACATCGATTGACAACAAAACAACACAATCCAAGATCAAACATCAAGAATCTACACGAAATTCAAAAAGATTTTTGCGCCGATTTCAAATTTTCATGCTACAAAACCGAGTCAAAAAAGTCAAAGCTCCTAGAGACTAGCTCTAGATACCAAATCTTGTGATCCTGATTGAATCAAGGAAATGTGGTATCTAACTACGAGCTTTTATCAAAATTGAACTAAAATTCAAAGGAAAATTTGGAGGGAAAACAAACTTGATCAGGAATGTGATCGCAATGCGAAGCAAGATAATGCTAATGAAGCAAGTACAATGCAAGCTCGTTGGGTGCAATTCTCAAGCCTAAGCCGTGAATTCACAAGATCCACAATAGAAGAATTGCAATTGCAACAAAAACTAAGAAAGCCGAATTGATCATGAAGTACTAAGTAAAGACACCGTGTGCATGAAGTAAATAGATTGCAAGTAAGTAAAGTAAAGAATAGAAAAGATGGAAGGACAAGAAGAGGAGGGAATGGCGCCATGTTGAGTCCGTTGATTGGAAGAAGTGACATGCCTAGGTTGATTCGCCACAAGAGTTCGAAAGCACTTGATAAGAATCTATCAATGGTTCACCCAAAGAGGAGACTACTCTCAACTCAGACTTCTCAAACTTGGAAAAACTCAACTCATACATCAAAAAGTGATTCAACGTGTTACAAACACCTATTTATATGAAACAACAAAAGGAATGGAAGGTCATGGTCGCCTCGCGCCTCCTTCTAGCTATGTTGGCCTCCCTGAGTTAATCCTAAGCCCAATTACAAGCCTAATTAAGTCCTAATACAAATTAAACTCAAAGCCCTAAGATTATTACAAACATGTAGATGAAACTCCTAATCCTAAGTCTTTCTAATGATGGCCGTGAGTTGCCTTTCGGAGTAGGAGAGTGACTTTGCTTCTTCATCCACTTTAGCTTCATGGCTTGCCTCTTGCTATGATTTTAGGATCACACCATTCCCTCCTTCTTGAAGACAATTCGACCACCAATTGGATACCCGCATACCTACATTAAACCGAAAAACTCAGTTTTTTTTTCCCTTCAAAGCTAAGGTAAAGCTAAGTGTGGGTTCAAATACAAAGTGAAAGAACTATTCACATGTAAGGCTTGTACAGCTAAACAAGTGAAATGGAATGGAAGTACACGAATTATACCGTTTGAAGATTGATGCAACCGCCTTACTTACTTTTGGTTTTACAACATAGGAACATTGTACTTGTCCTCCCAAATGTACGACATAGGACATAGGCACTTTGGGCCTTCTTCAATCTTGACCTTGTCATAGGCCCAACTATGTTCCTTAAGCTTGAGTCCTCTTCTTCCTCTTTAGGTGATGCTTTGTGAGTGTTGTAATGAGGGATCTCATCATCCCCTCCTTCTTGTAGTGAATTCGAACTCGAATTTAGTTCTTGGTCACCTACATTAAATAAACTCAAGTCACTAACATTGAAAGTGGCACTCACATTGTAATCACCCGGCATGTCTGTTTTGTATGCATTATCATTAATTCGCTCCAAGACTTGAAATGGTCCATCTCCCCTTGGGTTTAATTTGGATTTCCTTTTTGAGGGAAATCTTTCTTTTCTCAAATGAACCCATACCCAATCCCCGGGTTGAAAAACAACATGTTTCCTTTCCTTATTTGCAAATTTGGCATTTTGTTCTAAACGCTTTTCAATTTGTGCCTTTACTTTTTCATGTAGCTTTTGAACCAATTCAGCTTTTGTTTTGCCATCTTTATGCATCAAGTTAGACGCATTGAGCAAGGGAAGTAGGTCAAGTGGAGTTAGGGGATTAAACCCGTATACCACTTCAAATGGTGAGCAAAGTGTGGTGGAGTGTTTAACTCGATTATAAGCAAATTCAACAAATGGTAATCACTCCTCCTGATGACAACCAAATGGTGAGGTTGCCTTTTGAAGATCTTATGGTTGAATTCAAAGCATGATAATTTCGTGCTCTTCTTATATGAATAAAATGAATCAACATAAAAGTGAAGAAAGTAAGAAAATGGAAAGAAAGAGATGATGAAGGCGCCACAAACCAAGAAGGTTTGATAAGCCAAGTGATGTTCGCCACAAGAACCTTGGATTCTTAATAAGAACTAAGTTTGGTTCATCCAAGAACCTAAGAGAACAATTCTCTCACAAATGGAATTAATCCAAATTCGACATCCAAGTTGTCATTCATGTTGTTTTGGGGCGTCAAATATAGCACATGGCTGCCTAATTCTGATTTACATTGTATTCCCCCACATTCCATAACCCCCAACTAATGACTCACATAATTCAACAACTAATGACTCACTTATTTCTCAATTTAACTCAGCCACTAAATGGTGAGTTTATTATTCTCTCTCCCTTTCATTATGTAGCAGCCACACTTATTTCTCATATTAAAAGTGTAACTCCCACACAATTAACAAAACACATAAAAGTCTAATAATTCAAATTGGAGTTACTTTTGGTATGCAAACCAAAAAGATTCCTCCACTAAGCCTAAGAATTCGTGTACATCATGGAATGAAGTGGTCTTGACCCCAAAAACAACACTTAGTAGTTGGACTCACTCACTTAACCCATTATACTTATTGAATTTAAAGGAAAACAACTAATTGGGCCTTCTCTTCATGGTGAACGCCCCACTCTTCATGGATCCTCTAATTGGATGAGGTAAGTCACCAACTTGGGCTCCAAGTCTTCATGACTTGCACTTGGGCTTGCTTCCATTAAAAACACCACAATTTGATTTAGAGCTTGTTGGGCGTACTAATTGGCCTTTTTGGTTCTAGCACTTGTCATGGGCCCACCAAGTCCTTGAATAGCTTCTTGATCCATGATGGTCTCCATTGGGCTCATATCATCCCCTCCTTCTTTAAGTGAATTCGACCTCGAATTCACCTCCCTCATAACCTATATGAAGAAAAGTGAAAGTCAATCACATGAAGAACAATGTTAACCCTTCCACCGGGGTCAAATGGAAATTGAGAGAAATCACCAAATGTAGCAAGTAGGTGACACACATGTTCATCTTGTACAATCAACATCCCAACACATTCATAGCGAAGGTAAGGAATTTTAAAGGTAAGCACAAAGTGATACCTCCTTGAGTTGACATAAATGACCAAATTTACCTTCCTTGGTTTGAACTTGGTGACAAAAGAGAAGGTTCTTTGTCTTTGCAAAGACGCCAAGGCAAATTGAACCTCATTAATATTCTCCCCATCACAAACAAAGGACGGCTCTTTTTGAGACAAAACAAGCCCCTCAAACACATTAGGAGCATCATATGGAAGCTTAAAAGAATTCACAAGAATAGGTAGAGTAAGAAGGGGTGTAGTAGTGAACCCATCAATCAATGCCACATGCAAACCTTTAGTGCTCATAAAAAACCTCAAAATGCTAACTTTGTTTTGGGTAAAAGAGTTAGTGGCCAAGTTAGCAAACAAGCTTTCTATTATAAATTCAACACAAACTTCAAAATTGTTGTCCTGAACCAAGTGAACATTAGAAAGCACAACAACACACTTCTCAAGGAATTCATTCAAGTCTTGGCTCATAATTCTCAAATCAAGTTTAGAAGAAAAGTTTGTATTAAACACATCATGCCTTACGGTTTCAACACTTAAACTAGATTTAGGGAGATAACACAAATTAGGCATTTTAACATGCAAATTTGCAAATCTAGCAAGCATAGGAGGAAAGCACTTCCCAAACAATTTAACAAGAAACATATCAATTAAAGAAGTGGAAGGCTTAAATATGCAAAGGGTTAAACCGATAAGTGTTTCACTTGATTCAACTTCTTCAAGACCCAAAATAGTCTTGCAAGCATCCTTTTGAGGAACCTTTGGAAACACATCACCAAATTCCTGCAAAAGATTTTTGACACCACTAGACAAAGAATGATCATTAGGAATGTTAGCATTTAAACAAAATTCCCTACAATAAAGCATGTATAGGAGCTGCCTTGAGACCAATGCACTTTTTACCTCACTCTTTGTTGCAAGATTACTCTCTTTTTCCACTCGGTTTTGCACACCTTTTTTCTCATGATTTTCTTTTGATTTTTCTTCAATCTTTTTCTCAATCTCTTTTTCACTCTCTTTTTCTTTTCTCTCTTGCTCTCTCTTTTCTCTCATTTTTATTTGATCCTCACTAACTTGCTTTGGAGATAAAGGAGAAAGTATGACCTTTCGGTCTTGATACATGAGAGTATACTTATTTGAGAACCCATCATGGATGGCCTTCTTATCATATTGCCAAGGCCTTCCCAACAACAAGTGGCTTGCCTCCATAGGCACCACATCACAAAGAACACTATCCTCATACTTCCCAATTGAGAATGGGACCTCCACTTGTTTGTTCACCACCATTTCTCCTACCTCACTTAACCATTGAAGCCTATATGGTCTCGGATGTGCTTTAGCTACAAGATTTAGTTTTGACACTAATCTAGTACTTACAACATTGGCACAACTTCCTCCATCAATAATTAAAGAGCATACCTTTCCTTGAATTAGGCATCTAGAATGAAAGATATTCTCCCTTTGGCTTGCTTCATGTTCTTTCACTTGACTCCCCAATAGCCTCCTTACCATAAGTAAATCACCATCCGGCATGAACACATCTTCTTCACTTTCCTCCCCACTTGAAGCTTCGGATTGTGATACTACTTCACCATTCATGGTCACCATAGTTCTCTTTGTTGGACATTGGGCGGCTATGTGCCCATGGCCAAGGCATTTGAAACACTTTACTTCACGGCTCCTAGTGGTTGTCTCCATTGGTTTCTTGCCTTGAGAGGTGCTCACGGCTTCTTTGGTTGGTGCACCCTCCTTCTTTTCCTTGTCCTTCCAATTTGATGATGGAAACTTTGAAGAAGAAGTAGAAGAATATTTGAACTTCCTCCTCTTAATTTGTTGCTCCACCTTGATTGCTTGTTGCACCAAATCTTCAAGCTCCACATAATTTTGTAATTCTACTATGTCTTGAATATCTTGATTCAAGCCATGTAAGAATCTTGCCATGGTAGCCTCCCTATCTTCTTGAAAATTTGACCTAAGTAAGGCCAACTCCATCTCCTTGAAATATTCATCTACAGTCTTGGTCCCTTGGGTAAGTCTATGCAATTTGTTGTGAATGTCCCTTTGATAATGATTTGGGACAAATCTCTTTCTCATGACATACTTCATCTCTTCCCAAGTGTCTATGACTGCTCCTCCATGCCTCCTCCTTTCTTTTTGTAATTGGTCCCACCACACAAGGGCATATTCTTTTAATTCAAGGGTGGCTACTTGCACCTTCTTGCTTTCATTGTAAGAATTACAATAAAAAAACTTGTTCTATTTTAAACTCCCACTCCAAGTAAGCCTCCGGATCATTCTTCCCAAGAAAGGGAGGAACTTTGATTTTGACCCCCTCAAGCCTTTCATCACGCCTTCGTCCCCTATGTCCTCCTCCTCTATGTCTTCCTCTTTCACTTTCATTGCCACTGGACTCATCATTTTGGAGATTAGCAAGTTGTTGATCATAGTTGGCTTGCATTGTCTCCATTGCCTTTGAAGGGCTTGCATTTGATTAGTTATTCGTGCAAGAATGACCGCGGAACTTGGTGAAGGTGGTGGACTATCTCCATTGTGTGCCATGATTTAAGTTTCCTCACTACACTCCCTCACTTGTCACACAAATGAATTTTCTCACTTTTGGCTTTTTCCACACAAGTAGTAAATTTGCACTCTTGCCTTTTTCCTCTCAAATGTTCTCCTTTAGTTTTTAGAGGAATCAAACACAAAACACAAAATACCAAAATTCAAGTAACAAAATCCCAAAAACTTATAAAAACAAAGAACAAATGCTAGAAAAGAAAAGGTTTAGAAATATGAAACAAAGGAAGAAGGGAAAAATATTTTCAACACACAAATCGCTCAATTGAATTTTTCTCTTCTTTTTTTTTTCTACTATTCATGATTTTTTTTTTTAACTTGTTGAAGAGAATCACTCTTGGAAACTTTGTTTTTGGAGCAATACACAACAACCACGAAATTTCCCTTCAAGAATAGAATCAAAGTAAATTTTGTTTTGGTTTTTGGAAAGAAAAGAAGAAAGAGTAGAAGATGAAGAAGAAAATAGAATCAAGAACACAAACAAAAATTCAACCAAAGCCTAAGCTTTGATACCACTTGATGACAACCAAATGGTGTGGTTGCCTTTTGAAGATCTTATGGTTGAATTCAAAGCATGATAATTTCGTGCTCTTCTTATATGAATAAAATGAATCAACGTAAAAGTGAAGAAAGTAAGAAAATGGAAAGAAAGAGATGATGAAGGCGCCACAAACCAAGAAGGTTTGATAAGCCAAGTGATGTTCGCCACAAGAACCTTGGATTCTTGATAAGAACTAAGTTTGGTTCATCCAAGAACCTAAGAGAACAATTCTCTCACAAATGGAATTAATCCAAATTCAACATCCAAGTTGTCATTCATGTTGTTTTGGGGCGTCAAATATAGCACATGGCTGCCTAATTCTGATTTACATTGTATTTCCCCACATTCCATAACCCCCAACTAATGACTCACATAATTCAACAACTAATGACTCACTTATTTCTCAATTTAACTCAGCCACTAAATGGTGAGTTTATTATTCTCTCTCCCTTTCATTATGTAGCAGCCACACTTATTTCTCATATTAAAAGTGTAACTCCCACACAATTAACAAAACACATAAAAGTCTAATAATTCAAATTGGAGTTACTTTTGGTATGCAAACCAAAAAGATTCCTCCACTAAGCCTAAGAATTCGTGTACATCATGGAATGAAGTGGTCTTGACCCCAAAAACAACACTTAGTAGTTGGACTCACTCACTTAACCCATTATACTTATTGAATTTAAAGGAAAACAACTAATTGGGCCTTCTCTTCATGGTGAACGCCCCACTCTTCATGGATCCTCTAATTGGATGAGGTAAGTCACCAACTTGGGCTCCAAGTCTTCATGACTTGCACTTGGGCTTGCTTCCATTAAAAACACCACAATTTGATTTAGAGCTTGTTGGGCGTACTAATTGGCCTTTTTGGTTCTAGCACTTGTCATGGGCCCACCAAGTCCTTGAATAGCTTCTTGATCCATGATGGTCTCCATTGGGCTCATATCACCTCCCAAGTTTTCAAATTCTTTTTAATGATTGCTCTAAGAAGGGTTGACAATGTTCGATTCACAACCTCCATTTGCCCATTCGTTTGGGGATGACAAGTGGTGAAAAAGAGCAATTTTGTACCCAATTTGATCCATAGAGTTCTCCAAAAATGGCTAAAGAACTTTGTATCCCTATCCATGACTATGCTTTTAGGCACCCCATGTAGCCTAACAATTTCTTTAAAGAAAAGGTTGGCTATGTGGCATGCATCATCACTCCTATGACAATGGATGAAATGGGCCATTTTTGAGAATCGGTCCACCAGAACAAAGATTGAATCTCTTCCTTGCTTAGTCCTAGGGAGCCTAAAGTCCATGTATATGTCCATCCAAGGGGCAATAGGAATAGGAAAGGGAGAGTACAATCCATGAGGTTTGCTAGTCGATTTAGCCCTCTTACAAACAATACATTTTTGGCACCATTTATGCACTTCTTTCTTAAGACAAGGCCAATAAAAGTGTTCAAGAAGAATGTCCATGGTCTTTTTGACCCCGAAGTGCCCCATTAAACCTCCCTCATGCGCTTCTTTTATTAATAATTCCCTCATTGAATGCTTAGGGACCACAATCGCTTATCTTTATAAAGAAAACCATCATGCAAGTAAAAGTCCTTATGCGCCCCTTGCTCACACTCTTTGAAAATTTGAGAGAAATCTATATCATAGGCATACAATTCCTTTATGTGATTAAACCCTAGGATTTTGGTTTCTAATGTGGCAAGCAAATTATATCTCCTAGATAGAGCATCGGCCACCATGTTCATTTTTCCCTTTTTGTGCTTAATCACATATGGAAATTGTTCAATGAATTCCACCCATTTTGTGTGGCGCTTGTTTAACTTCCCTTGTCCTTTTAAGTGCTTCAAGGACTCATGATCACTATGTATCACGAATTCTTTAGGCAATAGGTAGTGTTGCCACACCTTGAGACTCCTTACTAGGGCATATAATTCTTTATCATAAGTAGAGTAGTTTAAACTTGCCCCACTAAGTTTCTCACTAAAATAAGCAATGGGTGGCCTTCTTGAAGCAAAACAGCCCCAATGCCTACGTTAGAGGCATCACACTCTATTTCAAAGGACTTCACAAAATTTGGAAACGCAAGGATTGGTGCATTTGTGAGTTTTTCTTTTAACAAGTTAAAAGCCTTTTCTTGTTCTTGACCCCATTTAAATCCAACATGCTTTTTAACTACTTCATTGAGGGGTGCGGCCAAAGTGCTAAAATCTTTGACAAATCTCCTATAGAAACTTTCCAATCCATGGAAGCTTCTCACTTCTCCCGCGGTTTTGGGAGTTGGCCACTCTTTAATGGCTTCTATTTTCCCCTCATCAACTTGTACACCTTTGGAACTCACAACAAACCCAAGGAATACAACTTGATGAGTACAAAAAGAGCATTTCTCAAGATTAGCATACAATTGCTCTTTTCGTAGCACTTGCAAGACACTTCTAACATGTTCAATATGCATCTCAAGTGTCATGCTATAGATCAAAATATCATCAAAGTACACCACCACAAATTTGCCTAGAAAATCCCTCAAGACATGATTCATGAGCCTCATGAATGTGCTAAGTCCATTGGTTAGCCCAAAAGGCATGACTAGCCATTCATAAAGTCCATATTTTGTCTTAAAGGCGGTTTTCCATTCATCCCCCTCCCTAATCCTTATTTGATGATATCCACTTTTGAGATCTATTTTAGAAAAGTAGCATGAACCATGCAACTCATCTAATAAGTGATCAAGGCCCTCGAATGCCTATATTTTATGGTAATGTTGTTGATGGATCTACAATCCGTGCACATTCTCCAAGTGCCATCTTT
Organism: Ammopiptanthus mongolicus; assembly: GCA_039655645.1. Taxonomy (NCBI): domain Eukaryota; kingdom Viridiplantae; phylum Streptophyta; class Magnoliopsida; order Fabales; family Fabaceae; genus Ammopiptanthus; species Ammopiptanthus mongolicus. Next base: position 59,326,576 of record CM077346.1, on the reverse strand, counting down.
CTTTGGAACAAGGATGACGGTCATAGCACAAGGACTTAGACATTCCCGTACCCATCCTATTTCCAAGAGGCCTTCCACTTGCTTTTGAATCTCTTTTGTTTCTTGTGGATTGCTTCTATAGGCCGGCCTATTAGGTCTGAGAAGCACTTGGGATTAAATCCATTTGGTGCTCAATCCCCCTCATAGGTAGTAGGCCGCAAGGAATATCTTTTGGAAATACATCCACATATTCGTTTAAGAGAGATTCAAAAGAAGTTGGCAAAGCTTTAGGTTGAGTTAATTCATTTTGAGTTAAGCAAGTTTCATGAAGATAGAGTAGGTACAGTGGTTGCCTTGCAAGATATGCTCTCTTCACCTCTCTTTCTTTTATGAACAAGCTCTTTTTTGTTCTCTCTTCTTTTACCTCAACCTCTTGCTTTTCTCTCTTATGTCTTTTTCCATATTTCTTTGATTCTTATTCACACTCAATTTCTTTTTCTTTTATGGCTTTTCTCTCTTGCTCTCTTTTCACTCTTAATTTCACTTGATCCTCACAAACTTCTCTTGGTGAAAGAGGTACAAGAGTAACTTACCTACTTCTATGTACAAAAGTAAATTTGTTGGAATGACCATCATGCACCACATTCCTATCAAATTGCCATGGTCTTCCAAGTAGGATATGCCCCGCTTCCATTGGAACCACATCACAAAGAACGTCATCTTCATAATTCCCAATGGAGAAGCTCAACATTACTTGCTTGTTGACTAACAATTCACCCTCTTCACTTAGCCATTGAAGCTTGTAAGGCCGCGGATGCAAAGTAGTCTTCAACCCAAGTTTTTCCACTAGTCTTGTGCTTGCAACATTAGTACAAGATCCACCATCAATTATCATTGAGCAAAGCTTGTCTTGGATAGTGCATCTCGTGTGGAAGATGTTCTCTCTTTGGCTATCATCCTTCTCTTTTAGTTGAACCCCAAGCAACCTCCTAACCATGAGTAAATCCCCTTCTAATGCTTTTACTTCACTCTCTTTTTCTCTTTCACTAGTTGACATAGGGGAAGAAGGAGAAGAATTACATGTTTCATACCCTCCCTCTTTAATTACCATGGTCCTTTTATTTGGACATTGAGAAGCTATATGACCCCTACCCAAGCATTTAAAGCATTTAATATCTCTATTACTAGAAGTTGATGGAGTTGAAAGCATTAGTACCCGAACCTTCATTAGTCTTGAATGTGGTTCCCTCCTTCTTAGACTTGTCCTTCCAACTTGATGAGGAATAGTTGTTAAATGGCTTCTTGTAGGATCTCTTTCTCTTCAATTGTTGCTCAACTTTGATTGCTTGATGCACCAAATCTTCTAATTCAACATAATGGTGCAATTCAACTATATCCAAGATCTCTTGATTCAAACCATTGAGGAATCTTGCCATGGTTGCTTCTCTTTCTTCAAATATGTTGGCCCTAATCAATGCAACCTCCATCTCCTTATAGTATTCGTCCACACTTTTATTGCCTTGATTAAGCCTTTGAAGCTTGTTATGGAGCTCCCTATGATATTGTGAAGAAACAAATCTCTTCCTCATAATGGCCTTCATTTCTCTCCAAGTAGTAATTGGATCATCTCCATTCCTCCTTTTCTCCTTGACTAGTTGATCCCACCATACATAGTCTACAAATTCTATGGATTCCACCTTAACCTTCTTCTCTTCACTATAATGTTGGCATGCAAAAATTTGCTCTATTTTGGTTTCCCACTCTAAGTACAATTCGGGATCATTTTTACCTTGAAATGTTGGCACTTTTATTTTTACACCTTCAAGCCTATCATTTTGTCTCCTCACTCTATCCTCCCCATACTCTCCATGTCTCCTTCTATGCCTCCTTCTTCGGTCATCCTCTTCATATTCATTGTCTTCATGTGATGAGTTTGCATGAGAAGAACTTTCTTGCCTTGGACTTCTATTTCTTGTGCTTCTTGAAGCTCTTTCAAGTCCTTCAAGTCTATCTTTAACCTCATCATTTTGCCTTTGAAGAAGCCTTTCCAAATGTCTTGTCATTCTTTGGAGTTTCATATCATATGCCGCAGTTCTAGGTGAAGGTGGTGTACTACCTCCACTATCACCTCTTGTTTGTGACATGATTACAATTTCAACAAAAAGCAAAAAAATTAAAATGGACCTCACCACTCAACTAAGTGTTTCACTCTTAAAATGTTCACTCGTGTATCACACAAATAGGCTTTTTAGCAAATGTACACTCTTGCCTTTTTCCACTCTAAAGTCTCAATTAAAGGCTCTTGAAGTAGAAACAAGCAATTCCAAGATATAAAGCCAAATACACTTGTAAACAAATCAAACCAAGAGTAATTCACTCACAAGAATTTCAAGGAAAGAAAACTACAAGACAAAACTAAGAAGTTTAAAAGACAAACTAAAAATGCTCCACAAGAAATAGCACACTCAAATAGAATTGAAAGAAGACAACTAGAAGAAGAAAGTAAAAGAAACAAGAAGTTGAAAATGAATTTTTCTTAAGGTGTTCTTGATTTTCGAAATTTTCTTGCTCAAGTAGGCTCAAACACAAAGTTTCTAGGCTGAATAGTGGCAAGTCTTTTTCTGCAAATAAATTTTTTTTAAAACTTTTGATATTTGCACTTTTGCCCCAATTTTTTTTAAAATTGCGTTTTGCTCCTTTGGATTTTTCCAGATTTGGACTCTTTTTCCTTTTCTATAATTCTGAACTATATTCTTTTTATATAACAGCCACTGACTTTTCGAAATTACACAAACAGCCCAAACTAAACAATTAATACGAATGTAAGATCAAAGAGTCTTTCAACAGTGATTTTGCAAGAAGCAAGTTGAATCCTAGTAATTCAAGCTTAGATTTCACAATTTGATGCTTAGATCTTTCATTCAAGTGGTTGATCAACAAGTTAACCAACACTTTTGAAATTCATCAAGATCTATGAAGCAATTATCCCAAGGATCTCAAGAACTATGAAGAACACATATGAACATCAAGAAAATTCAAATTCAAAAGAATAGATCAAATCTAACACAATTATATGTAGAATTCGAAAATTCAAACCATTAGAACAACAAACAACACAACTAGAACACAAAATCAAGATCAAAAGGATCTAGATCTAGATTTTCAAATTTTTGAAAATTGGCGCCAAAAACAAATTTCAAATTTGAAATTTGAGCCAAATTTTTTTTTTTGAAATTTTCAAGCTTCTAACTCTCCTAGTGGCTAGCTCTAGATACCAAATGTTATGACCCAAAGTGGATCTATTGAATGTAGGATCGTTCTAGGAGAATTGATCCGAAATTGAAATGAAAAATTCAAACTAAAAATTGGAGGGAAATCCAAACTTGTTCATTTTTTATGATCTTGAGGAAAATTGAGAGAACTACTTCCACCTCAAGCCAAAGCTTGATCATCAAATGACAATAATCATGGATCCACAATTCCTAAGCAACATAAAGCCAAAATGCGTAAATCCTAAGATAAGCCTAAGGCTTTAGGCGTGAGGCAACAAGAATTCAAAAAGAAAGGGAAGAGATGAAGGGGAACGGAAATGGAAGAAAGCGCCACAACTCCATGGATTAGATGGAGCGATAAGCTCAAGGAAGATCCGCCACAAGAGTAAGAAGCTCTTGATGAGAATCACAAGGTTCTACTCTAGAACCTTCAAGAAGAGACTCTCTCTCTCAACTCTCTCTAAATTCTCAATGCGAGAAAAATTCTAAACTTTCAATTATGATTCAAAATGAGTACAAAGAGGTATTTATATGACCTCCCTTTCACTCCCTCTCATGCGCGCCCCAAGGCTTATGCGCGCGCCTCTCTACTCTTTGGATGGGCCTTGATGACTTCATCTTGGCCCATTTACAAGTCCATGATGCAAAAGTCAAACTAGAAAAGTCAAAGTACTAAAAGTCCTACTTTTATTACATGTTTTTCTAAACTAGCTTATGTAGCCGTGACCTCAAGTTGTGAGAGGTTCACCATTCGTGGTTCTTCCTCTAGGTTGATCTTCATGTCCATGAGGTTGACTACTTTCACTTCAAGTGCACTTTGGGCCTTCTTTAATCTTGACCTTGTCATAGGCCCAACTATGTTCGTCAAGCTTGAGTCCTCATCTTCCTCTTTAGGTGATGCTTGGTGAGTGTTGTCATGAGGGATCTCATCACAATTCTATATGCAATCCTTGACAACTTATTGTAAATCCAAAAAGATTAAAAGATGCGATCATATTTTATGGATTTGGAAATGTGCACTCGGTTTTCAAGTTGAATTGCACAAGGCAAGGAAATAGCAACATGCATCAACACATAGGCCCTAGAATCGTTTCTTCAAAACAAATATTGAGAGTTATGCAAGCCATTAAACAAGTATGCAAATCTAGTGGGTGAAATAGAAGGGTAAAAGAGCCAAGCAAGTTACCAACATAGAATCAGAATGTCTATGATTTTGTATACTCATGCACGACAAACCTTGGTTTGCTTCCTTGTAATGCACAAACTCAATTTCCTCACCTTCTTTTGTCTCTTTTTCATTAGTATCACTCTCATCGAATTCTATCTCCTTTTTTGTTATGAACAAACTCTCCACTTTCCTCTCTATTTTTGCCTCAATTCCTTTCTTTTCTATCCTTTGGTCTTTTCTCTCAAGGGTCTCACATTTCTTTTTGCCACTTTCGTTCTCCTTTTCTTTTCCTCTCAAGGCTTTTCTCTCTTGTTCTCTTTTGATTCTCAATTACTTTTTATCCTAGCTAACCTGTCTTGAAGAGAGTGGTGCAAGCGTTATCTTGAGGCCATTAAGCACAAATTAAATCAACCAGAACAAACACAATTCTAATTTCCAAGCAAAAGTAAGACTAGAATTCAAAACTCTATGCCAAGATCTTTCAATCAAGTGGTTGATTAACACTTCAACAACGATTCATGAAAATCATCAAGATCTATGAGACACAATACCCAAGGATCTTTGAAGAACTAAGGATGAACACCAAGAACATGCTCAAGAGCATGAAATTCAAAACTGATGCTCCTTCACCTACTAAGTGAAGGAATCAACAATTCAACATCGATTAACATCAAAACTGTAACACCCCGATTTTTTCAAGCTTTCGAGCTTTTTGTTTTAATTAAACCATATTTATTCGTTTGTATTTTATTGGAGGGTCTAGAGAGGGAAATAAAATAATCTGAGACCATATTCATGCTCTACGCTATCATAGGAAGCTATGGTTAAATTTTGGTCGAAAACTCATACGGAGCCCGGTCTTCGTTTTCTTCTGACAGTATGATTTTACTGCTCAAACGACCTAATTTTGACCCGTGAACGAAACATGTAGGTTTGTAATTAAATTTCAAACGACTTTGGCTATTTTAAAAATTTTCACAAAAAAGTGAAATAAAATATGTTATTTTGGTGAAATCTTTAATCGGGTAAATAACGGAGCTGATTACGGATTTATTGGGACCCGCTACAAGATAAATCCTATGTCCAATCAAGGACAACTCATCTAGTGACTCACCTAGTGAGTCACAAGAGTCGTGATGAGCAAGTGTGGTAATGACCATTTTGCCCTCCTAAAAAAATTACCTTCTTACCCCTCAATTTTTACTCAAGTGAAACCACTCTTCCCACTCTTCATTCACACCAGAATTCTGCCCCTCAAGTGCAGCAACTTTTTCTTTCATTCCTCCCAAAATTTCTTCATTTTCTTGCTATTTCAAGGAAGGACAAAGATCAACAAAGATTAGATTATGAAGGATGTAACACCCGGGGCTGACGGGGGCGGGAAGTGATCGCCGGTGCATAAGGCATGGACAAGGAGCGGCTCCTGGCAGGCTTTTAGGCGGAGGGATACATGAATGAACCGATTCACACCGGAATGAGAGGGATCCTGAGGTTGTGCAGGTATGGGACTGTACAGTTGAAGGAAGGTTTATAAGAATTGATTGGTACTACCTATACCAACAAGATGCATCTTCTTTTCGATAGCCCATCACTTAAGAACTCCAAAGTTAAGCGTGCTTGACTTGGAGTAATTCTGGGATGGGTGACCTCCTGGGAAGTTTTCCTAGGAAGCGTGCGAGTGAGGACAAAGCACGCTGAAGAGACTCGTGTTGGTTTGTGGGGACAGTCGGCAATCCTTAAAGCAGTCCGGGCCGTTACAAAGGAGAAGCTTGAACTCAAGCAAGTCTTCACTTTTCAAGAGGGTAATCTCATCTATCTTGATCCATACTCATGACCAATATTCTATGATTTCAATTCTAGTGCCTTCCTTACCTTCAAAAAAAAAATTTCCTAGAAAATGTTAGAAAAATTCAATGGCCATGAAACCAATTTTTATGAACTTACCTTGATGCATGCTATGACTATCTAGAAGCTTGTCCCAAAAATAAATTTCCTTCCTTATTACCCTAGGCTTGGCCGAATTTACCCAAGGGGTTTAAGAGGGGGTTTTGGTTCATTTTTGTATTAAGGAAGCTTGATTATGTTCTAAAGGACGATAGGTTCTAGTTGGTGAAATTTTGAACACCCTAGCCTAGTGTTTTTTTTGAAGGGGGCCGAACCTATCCTTAAGCAACAAAGAAGATGTTTTAAGAGTTTGGCTTATTTTATGATTGTGTGGTGAAGGATTGATAGAGTAAGCGTAGCTCGTTGATTTTTGGAGTGCGTTCGGACCACGTGAGTCGGGGATTCGCGGAGTAGAGGGACACTCAAAGAACTTGGAGGGCCCAAATCCTTTTTAGACTACAAAAGGTAAGAGGAGGTTGCCTGAGGCATTGTCGATAACTATATGTTATCTGTGTATGTTGTGGCCTGTATAAGTTTCAATTGAACTGCGTGGTGGATGTTTAATTTAGTTTCCGCTATGATGTTATTTGTCAATAATTACCTATATGTTTGATTGTCGGTAATTATGTGTTATATGTTGATATATGTTATAAACTGCACTATCTGTTGTGATGAGATTATATTGACTGTATGGATGTTGATTGTTGATTGAGAAGCCTGATAGTGGTCAGTGCTCCATTAATGACTAAGGTAAAAGCTTAAGTCTTCTCAAGAATGTTGATTTCACAAAAGGAAATTGGAAAGGAAAAGTTAGTAGATGAAAAGAGATATGTTCGAAAAATAATTAATTTTTGGGATGAAGAAAATTACTTGGAAAGAAAAACTAATTTTTGACTTGGAATGTTTTTAAAACATTAAGATGACGGCAAAAATAATAATTTTATTGGAACGATGATTCCACCACAAAATGACCTTATTTTGAGAACTATGACGTTAGAAAATTGATTTTCAAGAGAAAAGTAAGTTTTATTGGAAATTCGATGACCTAGGATTCGATGGGTTACAATTGGATTTTTAGGAAAAAAGGATTTTTCATAAACAAGTTTTACTCAATGATATCAAAACCGACGACTTGGATAAGTTGCGAGGATTTTGTTTTAATTTGTGTTTCATTGAACGAAAATGACGATAAACATTGAAACGTGAACCTAGTAAACGAGACGTCGGGTTACTAGTGTTCTGTGATGATGACATGTGGATTTAAGATCCATGTTGTGGTATTGTGGACTTCGTGTCCTGTGGACTTCGTGTCGTGTATACTTTATGATGAACGTTGTTAAAGGTAAACATTGGTTTCTACTACCACGAACCTAGGACTGGTGCATCGGTCTAAGATTTCGTGACTGAACACTCGGACGTTGTGTCCTATGTTGATTATGAAAAGTGCTAAAATATGGTAAATCATGACGGGTCGGTAGCCTTTGAGCTTCGACAAGGAAAGAACGAGCAAAAAAGAACAGTGACAAGAAACAAAATGTTTTACATGCATTAATTGGCAGACGTGCCTATAATTAATCATGATATCTTGGTGGTCAGGATATTCATGTTACATTGTATCATTGTGCCATGGTGGACAATGAAAGCCATACTGATGATCACTGTGCCTTGCGTAGGGCAGTATTGCTATGGTATTACGGTGTGTCTAATGTTGGATAGCCGAGCTTGATCAGCTTGATGAACAAGAAGTTGGGATCTCCGGAGATTAAGTAATAAACTAGACGTTGATTTTGAAGTGTTCATGCATTCTTACAAATGATAATGTTTGACGGGTATGAATCTCCTTTGGCAAGTTACTTGATGAGTAAAATGTATGGATTGCCATGATGATATATGTGTATATGTGTTTTACATGTAGTTATCGTATTTAAATCCTATTGGTATCTCACTCTTGTATATTCCTGGTTGGCTCTTTCTTGTTGGTATATATTGGTTTCTGTTTATAGATGGATCCAGAGGTGCCCCTCCAGCACTCCAGGATTCGATCCTTGACCTTTGAACATGTCGACCATGCCGGCGCCTGGGCAATAAACCCCGGGGCACAGAGCGCCATTTATACAAGACCAGTCCGGGAGGTAGTTGGCACGTTTGAAGGAGGACCACGCAGGCACATGCACACAGTAGAGTCCATCGAGGTGCCTTTACCTCCGATGTGGCTCCTACTACAGTTTTTGGCAGACCAGGGAGAGTTGGGGGTGCTTCAGGATTTAGCTCAGCCACTACCAGCAGCGGCACCGGCACCACCCCCAGCCCCAGATGCTGTGGATCCAACGGTCGATGAGATCGAGGAGGATCCAGAGGAGCTTGTGGAGATAGAGCCAGAGGACTATCCCGTGGATGCTCTTGACGAGGAAGTGATTTCTATGACATCTACATCTGTTGTATCTCAGGAGACTGGGGATGATCGACGGGATCTCCCCAACGGGTACCATTAGAGGTTGGCTAGCTGTAGTGAGAGGCTAGAGTTAGAGTAGTGCGTCAGTTGGTTATTCTGGCTACTGAGGGCCAGGAGATTTTGAGTAGGGGTTCAGTTCGAGCGTCACGGGTATTATGCAGTTTACTTCTTTGATTTGTATCTTGTGAATGGCCTATTTATATAAAGGCCCTGTATATAACTGATGATGAACTAGTATGTGTAAGATATTAAAAATTTATGATAAAGGCCCTACATATTATTTTATGCTATGATGGGATGGTAGAGTTTTAAAATAAAAATTTTTATTTAACACTAAAATTGAGAAGGCGTTCACCAATTAGAAAACTTTATTTTCCGAAAGTAACCAGAAAAAAATTAACAGGGTTTATTTTCCAGAATAGAAGGGGTAACCAAGCGGTGTCCCAGAAGGGGGTGTCACAAAAACAACACAATCCAAGATCAAAAATCAAGAATCTACACGAAATTCAAAAAGATTTTTGGCACCGATTTCAAATTTTCATGCCACAATACCAAATCAAAAAAGTAAAGCTCCTAGAGACTAGCTCTAGATACCAAATGATGTGATCCTGATATAATCAAGGAAATGTGGTATCTAACTACGAGCTTTGATCAAATTTGAACTAAAATTGGAGGGAAAACAAACTTGATCAAGAATGTGATCACAATGCGAAGCAAGATAATGCTAATGAAGCAAATACAATGCAAGCTCGTTGGGTGCAATTCTCAAGCCTAAGCCGTGAATTCACAAGATCAACAATAGAAGAATTGCAATTGCAACAAAAACTAAGAAAACCGAATTGATCATGAAGTACTAAGTAAAGACACCGTGTGCATGAAGTAACATAGATTGCAAGTAAGTAAAGTAAAGAATAGAAAAGATGGAAGGACAAGAAGAGGAGGGAATGGCGCCACATTGAGTCCGTTGATTGGAAGAAGTGACAAGCCTAGGTTGATTCGCCACAAGAGATCGAAAGCGCTTGAAAAGAATCTATCAATGTTCACACAAAGAGGAGACTACTCTCAACTCAGACTTCTCAAACTTGAAAAAACTCAACTCATACACCAAAAAGTGATTCAAATGTGTTACAAACACCTATTTATATGAAACAACAAAACGGATGGAAGCTCATGCCCGCCTCGCACCTCCTTCTAGCTATGTTGGCCTCCGTGAGTTAATCCTAGGCCCAATTACAAGCCTAATAAAGTCCTAATACAAACTAAACTCAAAGTCCTAAGATTATTACAAACATGTAAATGAAACTCCTAATCCTAAGTCTTTCTAATGATGGCCGTGAGTTGCCTTTCGGAGTAGGAGAGTGACTTTGCTTCTTCATCCACTTTAGCTTCATGGCTTGCCTCTTGCTATGATTTTAGGATCACACCATCCCCTCCTTCTTGAAGACAATTCGACCACCAATTGAAGACCTGCATACCTACATTAAAACGAAAAACTCAGTTTTTTTTTCCTTCAAAAAGGTAACGCTAAGTGTGGGGTCAAATACAAAGTGAAAGAACTATTCACATGTAAGGCTTGTACAGCTAAACAAGTGAAATGGAATGGAAATACACGAATTATACCGTTTGAAGATTGATACAACCGCCTTACTTACTTTTGGTTTTATGACATAGGAACATTGTACTTGTCCTCCCAAATGTTTTAATTCATTAACATAGGTTGAATTATCAAGTTTTCGTCCATTGTCCCTCACATCAACATAAGTGATTGGTCTTCATGGAGTAGTAAAACAACCCCCCCCCCCCCAATATTCATGGGATGCACCACATTCAAGTTTAAAAGATGGTGAAGAAACAAGTAAAGCATGGATGGGTGCATTAGTAAGCTTTTAAAACAATTCAATATGCAATCCTTGAAAACTTATTGTAAATCCAAAAAGATTAAAAGATGCGATCATATTTTATGGATTTGGAAATGTGCACTCGGTTTTCAAGTTGAATTGCACAGGGCAAGGAAATAGCAACACATGCATCAACACATAGGCCCAAGAATCGTTTCTTCAAAACAAATGTTGAGAATTATGCAAGCCATTAAACAAGTATGAAAATCTAGTGGGTGAAATAGAAGGGTAAAAGAACCAAGCAAGTTACCAAGTAACAGAATCAGAATGTCTATGATTTTGTATACTCATGCATGGCAAACCTTGGTTTGCCTCCTTGTAATACACAAACTCAATTTCCTCACCTTCCTTTGTCTCTTTTTCATTAGTATCACTCTCATCGAATTCTATCTCCTTTTTTGTTATGAATAAACTCTCCACTTTCCTCTCTAATTTTTCCTCAATTCCTTTCTTTTCTATCCTTTGGTCTTTTCCCTCAAGGGTCTCACATTTCTTTTTGCCACTTTCGTTCTCCTTTTCTTTTCCTCTCAAGGCTTTCCTCTCTTGTTCTCTTTTGATTCTCAATTACTTTTTATCCTAGCTAACCTCTTTTGAAGAGAGTGGTGTAAGTGTTATCTTGAGGCCACTAAGCACAAATTAAATCAACCAGAACAAACACAATTCTAATTTCCAAGCAAAAGTCAGACTAGAATTCAAAACTCTATGCCAAGATCTTTCAATCAAGTGGTTGATTAACACTTCAACAACAGTTCATGAAAATCGTGAAGATCTATGAGACACAATTCCCAAGGATCTTTGAAGAACTAAGGATGAACACCAAGAACATGAAATTCAAAACCGATGCTCCTTCACCTAGTAAGTGAAGGAATCAACAGTTCAACATCGATTAACAACAAAACAACACAATCCAAGATCAAACATCAAGAATCTACACGAAATTCAAAAAGATTTTTGGGGTCGATTTCAAATTTTCATGCTACGAAACCGAATCAAAAAAGTCAAAGCTCCTAGAGACTAGCTCTAGATACCAAATGATGTGATCCTGATTGAATCAAGGAAATGTGGTATCTAGCTACGACCTTTGATCAAAATTGAACTAAAATTCAAAGGAAAATTTGGAGGGAAAACAAACTTGATCAAGAATGCGATCACAATGCGAAGCAAGATAATGCTAATGAAGCAAGTACAATGCAAGCTCGTTGGGTGCAATTCTCAAGCCTGAGCCGGGAATTCACAAGATCAACAATAGAAGAATTGCAATTGCAACAAAAACTAAGAAAACCGAATTGATCATGAAGTACTAAGTAAAGACACCGTGTGCATGAAGTAGCATAGATTGCAAGTAAGTAAAGTAAAGAATAGAAAAGATGAAAGGACAAGAAGAGGAGGGAATGGCGCCACATTGAGTCCGTTGATTGGAAGAAGTGACAAGCCTAGGTTGATTCGCCACAAGAGATCGAAAGCTCTTGATAAGAATCTATCAATGGTTCACCCAAAGAGGAGACTATTCTCAACTCAGACTTCTCAAACTTGGAAAAACTCAACTCATACATCAAAAAGTGATTCAAATGTGTTACAAACACCTATTTATATGAAACAACAAAACGGATGGAAGCTCATGCTCGCCTCGCGTGATATGAGCCCAATAAGGAGTATGGACCAAGAAGCACTTCAAGGACTTGGTGGGCCTATGACCAGATCAAGAACCAAGAAAGCCCAAGAAGTCCTAAAACAAATGGTGACCACCTTTATGGAAGCAAGCCCAACTTCAGGCCTAGAAGGAATGGAGGCCAAGATGGTGACTTATCTTAGTCAAGTAGAGGCCCATAATGATGACAAGGGGGGCATGACTTTGCTCTCATAGTTGTTGCTTTGTTTTTCAATTCAATAAAGTGTAATGGGCTATGTGAGTGGATCCAATTGAGCATTCTCTATTAGTGGGCTACAGTAAGAGTTGCATGAAGGTCTAGCCCATATTTTCCATGAAGCTACACGTTGAGTAGGGAGTCTTGGGGAGGGAATCTTTAGCTTGCATGCTATAAGAAACTCCTCATTAAGTTGAGTCAATAAATTATAAGTTATGGGTGTTACACTTTTTAATTTGCAAAGCAAAGTGTAACCACCCATCATGAAGGGATAGTAGGCGTGACATTGAGTGTTTGGGGCTGACTTCAATTGCTTCATGGTGAGTTATGAGTGTCTTGGTGGCTGCCTCCAATTGTTTGAGTGTTACATTTTTAATTTGACAAACAAAGTGTAACCCACCCATGAAGAACAAGTGGTAGGCGTGACATTGAGTGTCATGGGGCTGAATTCAATTGCTTGATGGTGAGTTATGAGTGCTTGATGGGCTGCCTTCAATTGTTTGAGTGTTACACTTTTAATTTGACAAACAAAGTGTAACCACCCATGAAGAAGGAAGGGTAGGCGTGTATGAATGGGTTTGGGGGCTGAATTGATTTTGTTTTAGTGGTCATCAAGTTAGGAATTAGGCCATTCAAAGTGGGGGTTATGCCTTGTCTTTGGATGCCAAGAGTTGGATGACTATTATATGTATGCACCTAAAACCTTGAGAAATACAACTTTGAAGTTATTTTGGATCAAATTCCATTGAGTGAGAATTGTTTCTCCTAGGTTCTTGGTTCAACCAAACTTAGTTCTTATCAAGAATCCAAGATTCTTGTGGCGAACATCACTTGGCTTATCAGACCTTCTTGGTTTGTGGCGCCTCATCATCTCTTTCTTTCCATTTTCTTGTTTTCTTCACTTTTATGTTGTTTCATTTGTTTCCATAAGAAGAACACGAATTGTAATGCTTTGAATTCAACCAAACGATCTTCAAAAGGCAACCACACCATTTGGTTGTCATCATCGCGCCTCCTTCTAGCTATGTTGGCCTCCGTGAGTTAATCCTAAGCCCAATTACAAGCCTAATTAAGTCCTAATACAAACTAAACTCAAAGTCCTAAGATTATTACAAACATGTAAATGAAAATCCTAATCCTAAGTCTTTCTAATGATGGCCGTGAGTTGCCTTTCGGAGTAGGAGAGTGACTTGGCTTCTTCATCCACTTTAGCTTCATCGCTTGCCTCTTGCTATGATTTTAGGATCACACCATCCCCTCCTTCTTGAAGACCCGCATACCTACATTAAAACGAAAAACTCAGTTTTTTTTCCCTTCAAAGTTAAGGTAAAGCTAAGTGTGGGGTCAAATACAAAGTGAAAGAACTATTCACATGTAAGGCTTGTACAGCTAAACAAGTGAAATGGAATGGAAGTACACGAATTATACCGTTTGAAGATTGATGCAACCTCCTTACTTACTTTTGGTTTTACGACATAGGAACGTTGTACTTGTCCTCCCAAATGTTTTTATTCATTAATATAGGTTTAATTATCAAGTTTTGGTCCATTGTCCCTCACATCAACATAAGTAATTGGTCTTCTTGGAGTAGTAAAATAACCCCCCCCCCCCCAATATTCATGGGATGCACCACATTCAAGTTTAAAAGATGGTGAAGAAACAAGTAAAGCATGGATGGGTGCATTAGTAAGCTTTTAAAACAATTCTATATGCAATCCTTGAAAACTTGTTGTAAATCCAAAAAGATTAAAAGATGCGATCTATTTTATGGATTTGGAAATGTGCACTTGGTTTTCAAGTTGAATTGCAGAGGGCAAGGAAATAGCAACACATGCATCAACATATAGGCCCAAGAATCGTTTCTTCAAAACAAATGTTGAGAGTTATGCAAGCCATTAAACAAGTACGCAAATCTAGTGGGTGAAATAGAAGGGTAAAAGAACCAAGCAAGTTAACAAGTAACATAGAATCAGAATGTCTATGATTTTGTATGAGCATGGCAAACCTTGGTTTGCTTCCTTGTATTGCACAAACTCAATTTCCTGACCTTCTTTTGTCTCTTTTTCATTAGTATCACTCTCATCGAATTCTATCTCCTTTTTTGTTATGATTTGAGCCCACTAAGGAGCATGGACCAAGAAGCACTAGAACGACTTGGAGGGCCTATGGCAAGAGCAAGAGCTAAGAAAGCCCAAGAAGTTTTAAATCAAATGGTGGATCTTTTAATGGACACAAACCCAATTGCAAGCCAAGAAGGAATGGAGCCCAAGTTGGTGACTTATCTTAGTCAAATAGAAGGCCCATAGTGATGACAAGGGGGGTGTGAACTTGCTTCATTTAGTTGTTTGTTTATTTTCAATTCCGTAAGTGTAATGGGTTATGTGAGTGGATCCAATTTGGCATTCTCTATTAGTGGGCTACACTAAGAGTTGCATGAAGGTCTAGCCCATATTTCCTATGTTGCTACACGTGATTAGAGGGTCTTGGGGAGGGAATCTTTAGCTTGCATGCTATAAGAAACTCCTCATTAAGTTGAGTGAATAAATTGTTAGTTATGGGTGTTACACTTTTAATTTGAAAAGCAAAGTGTAACCACCCATAATAAAGGGACTGTAGTCGTGAATAATGAGTGTCTTGGAGCTGAATTCAATTGCTTGATGGTGAGTTATGAGTGTTTGATGGCTGCCTTCAATTGTTTGGGTGTTACACTTTTAATTTGACAAGCAAAGTGTAACCACCCATGAAGAGAGAGTGGTAGGCGTGCATGATGAGGGTTGGGGCTGACTTGATTTGTGTTAGTGGTCATTTAAGTTAGGATTTAGGCCATTCAAAGTGGGGGTTATGCCTTGTCTTTGGACGCCAAGAGTTGGCTGACTATTATATGTATTACACCCCAAACAACATGAATGACAACTTGGATGTTGAATTTGGATTAATTCCATTTGTGAGAGTATTGTTCTCATAGTTCTTGGTCGATCCAAGCTTAGTTCTTATCAAGAATCCAAGATTCTTGTGGCGAACATCACTTGGCTTATCAAACCTTCTTGGTTTGTGGCGCCTCATCATTTCTTTCTTCACCATTTTCTTATTTTCTTCACTTTTATGTGGATTCATATTGCTTGTAAAGAAGAACACGAAATTAGCTTGTTTTGAATTCAACCATAAGATCTTCAAAAGGTAACCTCACCATTTGGTTGTCATCAAGTGGTATCAAAGCTTAGGCTTTGGTTGAACTTTTGTTTGTGTTCTTGATTCTATTTTCTTCTTCATCTTCTACTCTTTCTTCTTTTCTTCTCAAAACCAAAAACAGAAGTTACTTTGATCTTTTCTTGAAGGGAAAATTCGTGGTTGTTGTGTTTTGCTCCAAAAACAAAGTTTTCAAGAGTAATTCTCTTCAACAAGTTGATGACAACCAAATGGTGAGGTTGCGTTTTGAAGATCGTTTGGTTGAATTCAAAGCATTACAATTTGTGCTCTTCTTATGGAAACAAATGAAACAACATGAAAGTGAAGAAAACAAGAAAATGGTGAAGAAAGAGATGATGAGGCGCCACAAACCAAGAAGGTTTGATAAGCCAAGTGATGTTCGCCACAAGAACCTTGGATTCTTGATAAGAACTAAGCTTGGTTCTGATATGATCCAAGTTGGAATCATCAAATTTGAAGGATCTATCCAAGAGCTTGTTCTTAGTTCTTATTTTAAAAAGACGAAAAGAATTGGGGGAAGAAGAAGGTACGATTGTCACCCGAATATGATTAACAAAAGGAAAAAACTAAAGAATGGAAATAACTAAACAAGAAACTTAACCAAACAAAGAATTAAAGTGCAACAACTAAAAACAGAATGTAAATGGCGCAAATGTAAAGAAGAACATAAAATAAATTAAGAAAGTGGAAGAGGAAGAAGATGAAGGGGAAGGCGCCACAATCATCCATAGAATTGGAAGATTGATAAGCCAAGGAGGATTCGCCACAAAGAGATAGAACTCTTTGATAAGAATCAAGCAAGTTCTAATCCAAGAACTTGAAGAGGAGGAGCCAATGCTCAACTCACAAACATAGCCAAATAGGATAAATTCTAATTTCATTCTAAGTTATGTAAATGAGGTCATACAAGTCCTATTTATAGAAGCTAAGGAACATTCTAGGTTAAGGTGGCTGAGTAATTTCGTGGCTCATATAGCCCAAAATATAATTAAAGACCAAAACCAATTACAAGCCTAAAAATGCCTAATTAAGTCAAATCCGTCCAGAACAGCGTTCCCAACCTCTAGTCCAGTTTTCATCATGATAGAGTCCGAATCAGGTTTTGAACTTCCAATGAAACTTGTAGCAAGTTCGCTTATCTTTCCAACGCATCAAGAATCACATCAATCGGATATCTAGAATGCAAGATATAACCAAAACCGTGAAGAAGGTTTTCTTTGGACTTGAATGTATTAAGTCAAACTCGTCCAGAATAGCGTTCCCAACTTCTAGTCCGAATTTCATCATGATAGAGGCCGAATGAGGTCTTTATGCTTGAGATAACATTTATAGATAATTCAGTGATATTTTCAATGCATTAAATATCACTGCATTCGGATATCTATAACTCAAGATATACCCAAAACATTAAAGAGGATCACTTGGACTTAAGAGTTTGAATTGGACTTGAATGGATTGACCTGCTCTTGTTGCAAAGTTCACTTTCCCCTCCTTTGCCTCCATCAGGTTCAACCAAGAACCTAGGAGAAGCAATTCTCACAAATGGAATTAATCCAAATTCAACATCCAAGTTGTATTTCTCAAGGTTTTAGGTGCATACATATAATAGTCATCCAACTCTTGGTATCCAAAGACAAGGCAAAACCCCCACTTTGAATGACCTAAATCCTAACTTAAATGACCACTAACACAATTCAAGTCAGCCCCAACCCTCATCATGCACGCCTACCACTCTCTCTTCATGGGTGGTTACACTTTGCTTGTCAAATTAAAAGTGTAACACCCAAACAATTGAAGGCAGCCATCAAACACTCATAACTCACCATCAAGCAATTGAATTCAGCCCCAAGACACTCATTATTCACGCCTACACGCCCTTTATTATGGGTGGTTACACTCTGCTTTTCAAATTAAAAGTGTAACACCCATAACTTACAATTTATTCACTCAACTTAACGAGGAGTTTCTTATAGCATGCAAGCTAAAGATTCCCTCCTCCAAGACCCTCTAATTCACGTGTAGAACATAGGAAATGTGGGCTAGACCTTCATGCAACTCTTAGTGTAGCCCACTAATAGAGAATGCCAAATTGGATCCACTAACATAACCCATTACACTTATTGAATTGAAAATAAACAAACAACTAAATGAATCAAGTTCATGTCCCCCCTTGTCATCACTATGGGTCTTCTATTTGACTAAGATAAGTTCACCAACTTGGGCTCCATTCCTTCTTGACTTGCACTTGGGCTTGTGTCCATTAAAAGATCCACCATTTGATTTAAAACTTCTTGGGCTTTCTTAGCTCTTGCTCTTGCCATAGGCCCACCAAGTCTTTGTATTGCTTCTTGGTCCATGTTCCTTAGTGGGCTCATATCACAAGTTATAAAAAAAAAAAAAAAATTCGTGTAAAAAAAAAAAAAAAAAGAAGAGAAAGTTTCACTTGAGCAATTTGTGTCTTGAAAATTTTTCCCTTCTTCCTTTGTTTCTTATTTGTAAACCTTTTCTTTTCTAGCCTTTGTTCTTCGTTTTTCCTTGTTTTGATAAGTTTTTGTGATTTTTGTTACTTGAATTTTGGTATTTTTGTGTTTTGTGTTTGATTCCTCTAAGAACTAAAGGAGAACATTTGAGAGGAAAAAGGCAAGAGTGCAAATTTACTTCTTATGTGGAAAAAGCCGAAAGAGTGAAATTCATATGTGTGACAAGTGAGGGAGTGTAGTGAGGAAACATAAATCATGGCAAACAATGAAGATAGTCCACCACTTTCACCAAGGTCCGCGGTCCTTTTTGTACGAATGACTACTCAAATGCAAGCCCTTCAAAGGCAAATGGAGACAATACAAACCAACTATGATCAACAACTTGCCAACCTTCAAAATGATGATTCTAGTGGCAATGAAAGTGAAAGAGGAAGTCCTAGAGGAGGAAGGCATAGAGGAGGAGGAGATAGCGGAAGGAGGCGTGATGAAAGGCTTGAGGGGGTCAAAATCAAAGTTCCTCCCTTTCTTGGGAAGAACAATCCTGAGGCTTACCTGGAGTGGGAGCTAAAGATAGAACAAATCTTCGATTGTAAATCTTACAATGAAGACAAGAAGGTGAAAGTAGCCGCCCTTGAGTTCAAAGAATATGCACTTGTGTGGTGGGACCAATTCCAAAAAAAGAGGAGGAGACTTGGAGGGGAGCCTATAGACACTTGGGAGGAGATGAAGTATGTCATGAGGAAGAGGTTTGTCTCAAATCATTACCAAAGGGACATTCACAACAAATTGCAAAGGCTTACCCAAGGGACCAAAATCGTTGATGAGTATTTCAAGGAGATGGAGTTGGCCTTACTTAGGTCAAATTTTCAAGGAGATAGGGAGGCTACCATGGAAAGATTCTTACATGGCTTGAATCAAGATATTCAAGACATAGTAGAATTACAAAATTATGGGGAGCTTGAGGATTTGGTGCAACAAGCAATTAAGGTGGAGCAAAAAATTAAGAGGAGGAAGTTCAAATACTCTTCTTCTTCTTCTTCTTCAAAGTTTCCATCATCAAATTGGAAGGACAAGCAAAAGAAGGAGGGTGCACCAACCAAAGAAGCCGTGACCACCTCTTAAGGCAAGAAACCAATGGAGACAACCACTAGGAGCCGTGAAGTAAAGTGTTTCAAATGCCTTGGCCATGGGCACATAGCCGCCCAATGTCCAACAAAGAGAACTATGGTGACCATGAATGGTGAAGTAGTATCACAATCCGAGGCTTCAAGTGGGGAGGAAAGTGAAGAAGATGTGTTCATGCCGGATGGTGATTTACTTATGGTAAGGAGGCTATTAGGGAGTCAAGTGAAAGAACATGAAGCAAGCCAAAGGGAGAATATCTTTCATTCTAGATGCCTAATTCAAGGAAAGGTATGCTCTTTAATTATTGATGGAGGAAGTTGTTCCAATGTTGTAAGTACTAGATTAGTGTCAAAACTAAATTTTGTAACTAAGGCACATCCAAGACCATATAGGCTTCAATGGTTAAGTGAGGTAGGAGAAATGGTGGTGAACAAACAAGTGGAGGTTCCATTCTCAAATGGGAAGTATGAGGATAGTGTTCTTTGTGATGTGGCGCCTATGGAGGCAAGCCACTTGTTGTTGGGAAGGCCTTGGCAATATGACAAGAAGGCCATCCATGATGGGTTCTCAAATAAGTATACTCTCATGCATCAAGACCGAAAGGTCATACTTTCTCCTTTATCTCCAAAGCAAGTTAGTGAGGATCAAATAAAAATGAGAGAAAAGAGAGAGCAAGAGAGAAAAGAAAAAGAGAGTGAAAAAGAGATTGAGAAAGAGATTGAAGAAAAATCAAAAGAAAATCATGAGAAAAAAGGTGTGCAAAACCGAGTGGAAAAAGAGAGTAAAGAGAGCTTTCTTGCAACAAAGAGTGAGGTAAAAAGTGCATTGGTCTCAAGGCAGCCCCTATACATGCTTTATTGTAGGGAATTTTGTTTAAATACTAACATTCCTAATGATCATTCTTTGTATAGTGGTGTCAAAAATCTTTTGCAGGAATTTGGTGATGTGTGTCCAAAGGTTCCTCAAAAGGATGCTTGCAAGGTTATTTTGGGTCTTGAAGAAGTTGAATCAAGTGAAACACTTATCAGTTTAAACCTTTGCATATTTAAGCCTTCCACTTCTTTAATTGATATGTTTCTTGTTAAATTGTTTGGGAAGTGCTTTCCTCCTATGCTTGCTAGATTTGCAAATTTGCATGTTAAAATGCCTAATTTGTGTTATCTCCATAAATCTGGTTTAAGTGTTGAAACCGTAAGGCCTAATGTGTTTAATACAAAATATTCTTCTACACTTGATTTGAGAATTAGGAGCCAAGACTTAAATGAATTCCTTGAGAAGTGTGTTGTTGTGCTTTCTAATGATCACTTGGTTCATGACAACAATTTTGAAGGTTGTTTTGGATTTCTAAGAGAAAGATTGTTTGCTAACTTGGCCACTTACTCTTTTGTCTAAAATAAAGTTAGCATTTTGAGGTTTGTTATGAGCACTAAAGGTTTGCATGTGGCATTAGTTGATGGGTTCACTACTACACCCCTTCTTACTCTACCTATTCTTGTGAATTCTTCTAAGCTTCCATATGATGCTCCTAATGTGTTTGAGGGACTTGTTTTGTCTCAAAAAGAGCCATACTTTGTTTGTGATGAGGAGAATATTAATGAGGTTCAATTTGCCTTGGATTCTTTGCAAAGACAAAGTACTTTCTCTTTTGTCACCAAGATCAAGCCTAGAAAGGTACATATGGTCATATATGTCAACTCTGATGTGAGCCCACTAAGGAGCTTGGACCAAGGAGCACTACAAGGACTTGGTGGACCCATGACAAGAGCTAGGATCAAGAAAGCTCAAGAAGTCTTAAACCAAGTGGTGACAACCTTGATGGAAACAAGCCCAAGTTTAAGTCTTGATGGAGTGGAGCCCAAATTAGTTACCTGTCTTATCCATCTTGAAGACATATGATGTTGATGGGCATGAGCTTCCTCAAAGCCCATTTACTAGTTTTATTTCAAGTTGAATAAAGTGTAAAAGACTTTGTGTGGATCCAATTTTGGGGGAAATTCACTTTGGTGTCCATGAAGTGTGGGCTACACTAAGTTTGTATGATGACCAAGCCCCCTTCATGAGGATGCACGAAAATGCGAAGCTTCCAGGGGGGCAACCTTTGGCTTGCATGCCTAGGTAACTCCTTTAGAAGATGTGGAACTACTTTTTATTACTTACTTAAGTAGGATAGTTATTTAGCCACTTAGTGGATGAGTAAAAGCTTTTATTACACCACTTAGTGGGATGTTCATGAATGGGGTTTTGTCATCTAGTGATGACCCTTTGTATGCATATTCTATGCAGCCCCATCCCCTATATGTATTCGAATTCTATGATGAGTAAAAGGGAACTAAGAAGTTGATTTTGGATTGAATCCAATTGTGAGGGTTTTGTCTCTCTTAGGTTCTTGATTGAGCCACCCCCTTTGATCTTATCAAGAGTCCAAGACTTTTGTGGCGATCTTCACTTGGCTTATCAAATCCCCTTCGATTTGCGGTGCCTCTCCCCCTTTCTCATCTCCATCCATTTTCTTGTTTCTTTCTTTCTTGAATTGAATACTACATGTTTTCTTAAGTTTCTATGGAAGTCTCATCAATTGTGCTTGATAATTCAACCTAAGATCATCAACAAGGCAACCCACTAATTTGGTTGTCATCAAGTGGCATCAAAGCTCAGGTTTGGTTGAGTTATTTTTGTGTTTTGTTCTTCAATTTTCTTCTTGTTCTTCATCTTCAACCTTTCTTCTTTTCTATCCAAATATTACTTTGATTCTATTTTGAAGGGAATTTTCGTTGCTTTTATGTTTCTGCCCCAAAACAAGTTTGCAAGTGTTTTACTCTTTAAGGAAGTGTAAAAAAAAAAAAAAAAACAGAGAAAGAATAGGAAAAAAAAACTTATTTGGGCAAATTGTGTTCTTAACAAAGTTTCCCTTCATTCTTGTTTGTATTCTTGGGAAAGCTTTTCCTTGTCTTGCTTTTCCTTTGTTCTTGATAAGTCTTGTTGAATATTGCTATTTGGATTTGGACATTTTTGTGTGGATTGGAGGTTGACTCCTTTAAGAACTATAAGAGGACATATTGAGAGGAAAAAGGCAAGAGTGCAAAATTACATATTGTGTGGAAAAAGCCTAATTGAGTGTATCACAATTTTGAGTGAAACACGTGAGGGAGTGTAGTGAGAAGTTTAAAATTCTTGTTATATTTGATATTGTGTTTCAAGTGATGGCAGATGATAGCCCACCTCTTTCTCCAAGGTCTGCAGTTCTCCAAGCTCGGATGACTAATCAAATCCGCACCCTTACAAGGCAAATGGAGGCAATGCAAGCAAATTATGATAGACAACTTGCCAACCTTCAAACCCGTGATGAGTCAAGTGGATATGAAAGTGAAAGAGGAAGGCCTAGAGGAGGAGGACATAGAGGAAGGAGGCGTGATAGAGAGGATAGAATTGAAGGAGTCAAGATCAAAGTTCCTACCTTCCATGGGAAGAATGATCCCGAAGCCTACTTGGAGTGGGAGATGAAGATGGAGCAAGTGTTTGATTGCAACAACTACAATGAAAGGAAGAGAGTGAAGGTGGCGGCTCTTGAATTTAAAGACTATGCACTTGTTTGGTGGGATCAAATGCAAAAAGAAAGAAGAAGGTATGAGGAGGAGCCAATTGAAAATTGGGCCGAAATGAAACAAGTCATGAGGAGAAGATTTGTGCCATACCATTACCATATAGATCTTCACAACAAATTGCAAAGATTGGCCCAAGGATCCAAGAGTGTTGATGAGTACCACAAAGAGATGGAGTTGGCCTTGATTAGGTCCAACATTCATGAAGAGAGGGAGGCTACTATGGCTCGGTTCTTACATGGATTAAATCAAGAGATTCAAGACATAGTGGAGCTTCAAAACTATGTGGAGATTGAGGATTTGGTCCAACAAGCTATCAAGGTGGAACAACTTAAGAGGAAGAAGTCCAAATTTTCTTCTTCTTCTTCTTCTTCTAAGTTTTCACCTTCAAGTTGGAAGGACAAATCAAAGAAGGAGGGCACCTCAATTTCCAAGGAGGTCGTGACTATCACACATGGAAAGAAACCTATGGAAGCCTCTTCTAAACCTAGAAACCGTGATTTGAAATGCTTCAAATGTTTGGGTCATGGACATGTTGCATCTCAATGCCCAAGTAAAAAGGTGATGATATTGAGGAATGATGAAGTTGTAACACAATCCGAGGCCTCTAGTGAAGAAGAAAGTGAGGAATAAATAGTACCGGAAGGAGATTTGCTCATGGTGAGGAGACTTTTGGGAAGCCAAGTCAAAGAGCATGATTAAAGCCAAAGAGAAAATATCTTCCATGCAAGGTGCATGATACAAGGGAAGGTATGTTCTTTAATTATTGATGGTGGGAGTTGTGCTAATGTTGCTAGTGCTAGAATGGTTTCTAAATTGAATCTTGTGACTAAACCACATCCACGGCCATACAAACTCCAATGGCTTAGTGAAGTTGGTGAGATGACTGTGAACAACCAAGTTGAAGTTTGCTTCTCCATTGGAAAGTATCATGATAATGTTCTATGTGATGTGGTACCCATGGAGGCAAGTCATATGTTGCTTGGGACGCCTTGGCAATTTGATAAAAGGCCAACCATGATGGATATACAAACAAGTTCTCGTTTATGCACCAAGACCGCAAGGTCACTCTTACACCATTGTCTCCAAGAGAAGTAAGTGAGGATCAACTTAAATTGAGAGAGAAAAAAATGCAAAAGCAAAAAGAACAAGAGAGTGAAAACAAGAGTGATGGCCGAAAGAATAAAGATCAAAAAGAAGACAAAAAAAGTGAGAAAAATAGTGAGAAGAAAGAGAGTTATTTGGCAACAAAAAGTGAGGTGAAGAGGGCTTTGATTTCTAGGCAGCCCCTATACATGCTTTATTGCAAAGAATATTGTATGAATGCTAATGTTTCTAATGAACTCTCTTTGCCTAGTGGTGTTGAAACTCTTGTGCAGGAATTTGGTGATGTGTTTCCAAAGGAAGTGCCACATGGCCTACCTCCTTTAAGGGGGATTGAACATCACATCGATCTCATCATTACCCAATAGGCCAGCCTATAGGAGCAACCCTCAAGAGA
The DNA here is from genome assembly GCA_039655645.1 of Ammopiptanthus mongolicus. Lineage (NCBI taxonomy): Eukaryota > Viridiplantae > Streptophyta > Magnoliopsida > Fabales > Fabaceae > Ammopiptanthus > Ammopiptanthus mongolicus. Next base: position 59,302,146 of record CM077346.1, on the reverse strand, counting down.
CTAAAGAAATACAAAAGCAAGTTGAGGAGCTAATTCAAAGGGGATGGGTCAAAGAGAGTTTGAGCCCATGTGCTGTACCAATCATCCTATTGCCCAAAAAGGATGGGAGTTGGAGGATGTGCACTGATTGTAGGGCTGTCAACAACATCACTATCAAGTATAGACACCCTATCCCTAGACATGATGACTTGTTAGATGAATTGTTTGGTGCTTGTTTTTTTTTTTTTTTTTTCTAAAATTGATTTAAAGAGTGGGTACCATCAAATTAGGATAAGGGAAGGGGATGAATGGAAAACTACTTTCAAAACGAAATATGGTTTGTATGAATGGATGGTTATGCCTTTTGGCTTAACTAATGCACCTAGTACTTTCATGAGGTTAATGAACCATGTTTTGAGAGAAATTTTGGGTAAGTTTGTTGTTGTATATTTTGATAATATCTTGATATATAGCAAAAGTCTAGATGAACATCATGAACATTTGAGGGCTGTGTTGCATGTGTTAAGAAAAGAGAAGTTGTATGCAAATTTTGAAAAATGCACTTTTTGTGTGGACCATGTGATCTTCCTTGGTTTTGTTGTAAATGCAAAAGGGGTCCATGTTGATAAAGAGAAAATTAAGGCCATTCAAGATTGGCCAACCCCCAAAAATGTGAGTGAAGTGAGGAGCTTTCATGGCTTGGCTAGTTTCTATAGGAGGTTTGTGAGGGACTTTAGTACTTTGGCTGCACCTCTTAATGAAATTGTCAAGAAAAATGCTGCTTTTAAATGGGGGGAGAAACAAGAACTTGCATTTCAAGTGCTAAAAGAAAAACTTACTCATGCACCAATACTTGTTTTGCCTAATTTTGCTAAATCTTTTGAAGTTGAATGTGATGCTTCTAATATTGGTGTTGGAGCTGTTTTGATGCAAGAAGGGCATCCAATTGCTTATTTTAGTGAGAAATTAAGTGGTGCTGCCTTTAATTATCCCACCCATGATAAGGAGTTGTATGCCTTGGTGAGGGCATTGCAAACATGGCAACATTATCTTTTTCCCAAGGAATTTGTCATCCATAGTGACCATGAGTCCTTCAAGTATTTGAAAGGACAAGGGGAGTTGAATAAAAGACATCCCAAGTGGGTTGAGTTTCTTGAGCAATTTCCCTATGTCATCAAGCATAAAAAAGGTAAGGCCAACATTGTGGCGAATGCACTTTCAAGGAGGTATACTTTACTTTCTACTCTTGAAACAAAATTGTTTGGACTTGAATGCATAAAGGAATTGTATGAGCATGATAAAGATTTTTCCCATATCTATGCTACATGTGTGCATGCGGCTCAAAATGGTTATTTTAGAAACCAAGGGTTTTTGTTTAAAGAAAAAAGATTATGTGTGCCTAAAAGTTCCGTAAGAGACTTACTTTTAAAAGAGGCGCATGAAGGGGGTCTAATGGGGCATTTTGGGGTCCAAAAGACTATAGATATGTTTCATGAGCATTTTCATTGGCCACACATGAAACATGATGTGCAAAAGTTTTGTGAAAAATGCATTGTTTGTAAGAAGTCTAAATCTAAAGTGATGCCTGGTCTTTACACTCCTTTGCCTATTCCTGATTTTCCTTGGATTGATTTGTCAATGGATTTTGTTGTGGGACTACCTAGGACAAGGAATGTTAAGGATTCAATCTTTGTGGTTGTGGATAGGTTTTCAAAAATGGCACATTTTATACCATGCAAAAAGATTGATGATGCTTGTCATGTTGCTGAATTATTTTTTAAAGAAGTGGTAAGGCTTCATGGTCTTCCAAGAAGTATTGTTAGTGATAGGGACACAAAGTTCCTAAGTCACTTTTGGAGGACATTGTGGGGAAAACTAGGTACAAAGCTTCTTTTCTCCACTACTTGCCATCCCCAAACGGATGGGCAAACTGAGGTAGTAAACAGGACACTTTCTTCCCTTCTAAGGGCTGTAATTAAAAGGAACATTAAGTCTTGGGAGGAATGTTTGCCTCATGTGGAATTTGCTTATAATAGGGTTGTTCATAGTACTACCCAATTTTCTCCTTTTGAGGTTATTTATGGATTTAACCCTTTAACTCCTCTTGATTTATTGCCATTGCCTAACTCTTCACTTTTAAAGCATAAAGGTGGCAAGGCTAAGGCTGAATATGTGAGGAAGTTACATGAGCAAGTGAAGGCTCAAATTTAAAAGAGGATCGAAAGCTATGTTAGACAAGCCAACAAAGGGAGGAGAAAGGTGGTGTTTGAACCCGGATATTGTGTTTGGGTGCACATGAGAAAAGAGAGGTTTCCTTCACAAAGGAAATCCAAGCTTCAACCAAGAGGAGATGGGCCATTCCAAGTGCTTGCCAAGATCAATGATAATGCTTATAAGATAGATCTTCCGGGTGAGTATGGTGGAATTAGTGCAACTTTAAATGTGGCTGATTTATCTCTTTTTGATGTAGGTGATGAAGATTTCAATTCGAGGTCGAATTCACTTAAAGAAGGAGGGGATGATGTGACCCCACTAAGGAGCTTGGACCAAGGAGCACTACAAGGACTTGGTGGACCCATGACAAGAGCTAGGATCAAGAAAGCCCAAGAAGTCTTAAACCAAGTGGTGACAACCTTGATGGAAACAAGCCCAAGTTTAAGTCTTGATGGAGTGGAGCCCAGATTGGTTACTTGTCATATCCATCTTGAAGACATATGATGTTGATGGGCATGAGCTTCTTCAAAGCCCATTGACTAGTTTTATTTCTAGTTGAATAAAGTGTAAAAGATTTTGTGTGGATCCAATTTTGGGGGAACTTCACTTTGGTGTCCATGAAGTGTGGGCTACACTAAGTTTGTATGATGACCAAGCCCACTTCATGAGGATGCACGAAAATGGGAAGCTTCTAGGAGGGCAACCTTTGGCTTGCAGGCCTAAGTAACTCCTTTAGAAGATGTGGAACCACTTTTTATTACTTACTTAAGTAGGATAGTTATTTAGCAACTTAGTGGATGAGTAAAAGCTTTTATTACACCACTTAGTGGGATGTTCATGAATGGGGTTTTGTCATCTAGTGATGACCCTTTGTATGCATATTCTATGCAGCCCCATCCCCTCTATGTATTCGAATTCTATGATGAGTAAAAGGGAACTAAGAAGTTGATTTTGGATTGAATCCAATTGTGAGGGTTTTGTCTCTCTTAGTTCCTTGATTGAGCCACCCCCTTTGATCTTATCAAGAATCCAAGACTTTTGTGGCGATCTTCACTAGGCTTATCAAATCCCCTTGGATTTGCGGTGCCTCTCCCCCTTTCTCCTCTCCATCCATTTTCTTGTTTCTTTCTTTCTTGAATTGAATACTACATGTTTTCTTAAGTTTCTATGGAAGTCTCATCAATTGTGCTTGATAATTCAACCTAATGATGCAAACCAAGGATGGCCAACTTTGAAGAGAAGAACAAAGCCAATTATGGAACAAGAAGAACAAAATTGAAATTTGTTGAAAAACTTTATTTGGGTTGGTGATGACCTCTCTGTCTTGTTTTGGCTGTATCTTGAGATTTCGATGTCCGATGGATGAGTTCTTTGATGCGTTTGAAAGCTAAGATAATTATCTACAAATCATATTTCAAGCTTTTGGGCGAGATTCGGCTTATACCATGGTGAAAACCGGGATACAAGATTAGGTCGAAATTCTGGACGGGATTTTTCTTGTATTTTGGGCTTTCTTTGTATTGGGCTTGTGTTTTGCCCAAGATAGACTCCTTATGCATTACTTAGGAGAAGATTAGGGTTAGCCGTCACCTTCTTAGAATAAAAATTCTATAAATAGGACTTGTATTACCTCATTTCATGAACCTTTGAATAAAATTTGAATTACTCATACTTGAGCTTTCTAGTGAGGCCATAGCCCTCTCATAGTTCTTGGATTAGAACTCTTGGTTCTTATCAAGGATTGCTAATCCTTGTGGCGAATCCTCCTTTGGCTCATCAATTTTCCAATTCAATGGATCTTTGTGGCGCCTTCCTTATCATCTCTTCCCCTTTCCATTTTCTATTTTTCATTTGAGTATTGTTATCATTTACTTCTTTACTTTTATGAGTTGTTACCTTAGTGTTTTTAATTTTCGAATTCTTATTGTCCTCTTATTTCTTGAATAGCTTAGTCTTTCTCTTCACTTTTAATTCATTGAGTAGCATAGTGTCTTTCATTTTCTTTATTGTTCACGCAAATAGCTCAAGGAAGATCCTAAAACTAAATGATTCCAACTTGGATCATATCACCTAAGATCATCAACAAGGCAACCCACTAATTTGGCTGTCATCAAACTCATGGAGGTATAACTTTGTGCTTACTTTTAAAATTCCCTCCCTTGGCTATAAATGTGTTGGGATGTTGATGGTACAAAATGAACATGTTTGTCACCTACTTGCTACAATGGGTGATTTCTCTCAATTTCCATTTGACCCCGGTGGAAGGGTTGACATTGTTCTTCAAGTAATTGACTTTCATTTTTTTTCTTCATGTAGGTTATGAAGGAGGTGAATTCGAGGTCAAATTCATTTAAAGAAGGAGGGAATGATATTAGCCCACTAAGGAACATGGACCAAGAAGCACTACAAAGACTTGGTGGGCCTATGGCAAGAGCAAGAGCTAAGAAAGCCCAAGACGTTTTAAATCAAATGGTGGATCTTTTAATGGACACAAGCCCAATTGCAAGTCAAGAAGGAATGGAGCCCAAGTTGGTGACTTATCTTAGTCAAATAGAAGGCCCATGGTGATGACAAGGGAGGCGTGAACTTGCTTCATTTAGTTGTTTGTTTATTTTCAATTCAATAAGTGTAATGGGTTATGTTAGTGGATCCAATTTGGCATTCTCTATTAGTGGGTTACATTAAGAGTTTCATGAAGGTCGAACCTATATTTCCTATGTTTCTACACGTGATTAGACGGTCTTGGGGAGGGAATCTTTAGCTTGCATGCTATAAGAAACTCCTCATTAAGTTGAGTGAATAAATTGTAAGTTATGGGTGTTACACTTTTAATTTGAAAAGCAAAGTGTAACCACCCATAATAAAGGGAGTGTAGGCGTGAATAACGAGTGTCTTGGGGCTGAATTCAATTGCTTGATGGTGAGTTATGAGTGTTTGATGGCTGCCTCCAATTGTTTGGGTGTTACACTTTTAATTTGACAAGCAAGTGGTTGATTAACACTTCAACAAAAGTTCATGAAAATCATCAAGATCTGATATGATCCTGGAAAGCTATCAAGAGGATTTCTCCACTAGTTTTAGGACTTTGTAAAAGCATAGGAAAATATGTAATAAAAGTACGATTTTTTTTGTACTTTGACTTTTTGTAGTTTGACTTTTTGGTCATGGACTTGTCAATGGGCCAAGATGTAGTCATCAAGGCCCATCCAATAGAGGAGAAGCGCGCACAAGCCTTAAGCCTTGTAGCTTAGGCGCACATGAGAGCTTGAGAGGATGAGAGGTCATATAATACCTCCTTGTAAGCCATTTGAATCATAATTGAAAGTTTAGAATTTTTCTCACATTGAGAATTTAGAGAGTTGAGAGAGAGAGTCTCCTCTTGAAGGTTCTAGAGTAGAACCTTGTGATTCTCATCAAGAGCGTCTTACTCTTGTGGCGGATCTTCCTTGAGCTCATCACTCCATCTAATCCATGGAGTTGTGGCACTTTCTTCCATTTCCCTTCCCCTCCATCTTTTCCCTTTCTTTTTGGGTTCTTGTTGCCTCACGCCTAAAGCCTTAGGCTTACCTTAGGATTTACGCATTTTAGCTTTATGTTGCTTAGGAATTGTGGATCCATGATTCTTATGATTTGATGATCAAGCTTTGGCTTGAGGTGGAGCTAGTTCTCTCAATTTTCCTCAAGATCATAAAAAATGAACAAGTTTGGATTTCCCTCCAATTTTTAGTTTGAATTTTTCATTTCAATTTCGGATCAATTCTCCTAGAACGATCCTACATTCAATAGATCCTACAATTCTATTTGAGTGTGCTATTTCTTGTTGACCATTTTTAGTTTGTCTTTTAAACTTCTTAGTGTTGTCTTGTAGTTTTCTTTCCTTGAAATTCTTGTGAGTGAATTACTCTTGGTTTGATTTGTTTACAAGTGTATTTGGCTTTATATCTTGGAATTGCTTGTTTCTACTTCAAGGGCCTTTGAGTGAGACTTTAGAGTGGAAAAAGGCAAGAGTGTACATTTGCTAAGAAGCCTATATGTGTGATACACAAATGAACATTCTAAGAGTGAAACACTTAGTTGAGTGGTGAGGTCCATTTTAATTTTTTGCTTTTTGTTGAAATTGTAATCATGTCACAAACAAGAGGTGATAGTGGAGGTAGTACACCACCTTCACCTAGAACCGCGACATATGATATGAAACTCCAGAGAATGACAAGACATTTGGAAAGGCTTCTTCAAAGGCAAAATGATGAGGTTAAAGATAGACTTGAAGGCCTTGAAAGAGCTTCAAGAGGCACAAGAAATAGAAGTCCAAGGCAAGAAAGTTCTTCTCATGCAAACTCATCACATGAAGACAATGAATATGAAGAGGATGACCGAAGAAGAAGGAGGCATAGAAGGATAGAGTGAGGAGACAAACTGATCGGCTTGAAGGTGTAAAAATAAAAGTTCCAACATTTCAAGGTAAAAATGATCTCGAATTGTACTTAGAGTGGGAAACAAAAATAGAGCAAATTTTTGCATGCCAACATTATAGTGAAGAGAAGAAGGTTAAGGTTGGCATCCATAGAATTTGTAGACTATGCATTAATATTGTGGGATCAACTAATCAAGGAGAAAAGGAGGAATGAAGATGATCCAATTTCTACTTGGAGAGAAATGAAGGCCATCATGAGGAAGAGATTTGTTTCTTCACACTATCATAGGGAGCTCCATAACAAGCTTCAAAGGCTTAATCAAGGCAACAAAAGCGTGGATGAATATTTTAAGAAAATGGAGGTTGCATTGATTAGGGCAAACATTAATGAAGAAAGAGAAGCAACTATGGCAAGGTTCCTAAATGGTTTGAATCAAGAGATCTTGGACATAGTTGAATTGCATCATTATGTTGAATTAGAAGATTTGGTGCATCAAGCAATCAAAGTTGAGCAACAATTGAAGAGAAGGAGATCCTACAAGAAGCCATTTTCTAACTATTCCTCAACAAGTTGGAAAGATTCTAAGAAGGAGGAAGACTCCTCTAATGCAATTGGAGCCGCGACCAACATGGGTAAAAATAGGACAAGGCACAATTCTTCTAACTCTAAATCTCCTTCATCTCCCACTCATTCTAATGCACCTAGATCTAGGGATATAAAGTGCTTTAAGTGCCTTGGAAGAGGACACATTGCATCCCAATGCCCCAACAAGAGAACCATGATCTCTAGGGGTAAAGAACTTGAAAATAGTGCATCATCATCATCTCACACTAGTGCATCTTCTACAAGTGAGAGTGAAAAAGATTGTGAGATAAAACCTATTGAGGGCGATTTACTCATGGTAAGAAGATTACTAGGAATGCATATTAATGAAAATGATGATAGCCAAAGAGAGAGCATTTTTCAAACAAGATGTATGATAGAAGGTAAAATTTGTGCATTGATCATTGATGGTGGTAGTTGCACCAATGTAGCTAGCACCATCTTGGTGACCAAACTTGGTCTTAAAACAATTCCTCATCCGCAACCATATAAACTACAATGGCTAAATAATGATGGTGAATTAGTAGTGGATCAACAAGTCTTGCTAAATTTTTCCATTGGTCATTATAATGATGAGGTTCTTTGTGATGTGGCTCCTATGGAGGTGAGTCATGTTATACTTGGAAGGCCATGGCAATTTGATCGTAAAGTAATTCATGATGGCCAAACTAACGCGTTCTCTTTTGTACATAAAAACCGCACCATTAAACTTGTACCACTTTCTACAAAAGAAGTGTGTGAGGATAGAAAGAAAATGAAAATCAAAAGAGAGCAAGAGAGAAAAGCCTACAAGAAAAAAGAAATAAAGAATGAGGTTGAGGTAAAAGAAGAGAGAAAGAAAGAGAGTTTACTCATAGTGAAAGAAAAGGTTGAGGAAGAGTTATTAGTTGACCAAACCCCAAAACTTACAAATAATTGTTGGTCTACTAATACTTCTCCCTTGCATATTTGTGTAGACCCTCTTGTGCACATTAAGAATGTGCAACCAAGGCCAAAGCCTCAAGGTAGTCCAAAGGGAAAAATTAAAACTCATCTTAAGTATCATTCCAAAGGTTCCCAACCCTCATGACACGAAACCAAAAGGAAAACCCAAAAGCTTCAATGGCTTTCACAATCATTTGAAGGATTTATGGCAAAACATTCACGGGGCTTTTGAAGAGGTCATAACCCATTTTGCATAGGCAACTTGGGCCATTTTCTTACAAGTGATCTTTGACCCCGGTGGATAAGTTGAGACAAAAGGAGTATCAAATTCCAATAATAATTGTTTGTCCAAGATGGATCTATTAAATGTAGGATCGTTCTAGGAGAATTGATTCGAAATTGAAATGAAAAATTCAAACTAAAAATTGGAGGGAAATCCAAACTTGTTCATTTTTTATGATCTTGAGGAAAATTGAGAACTAGCTCCACATCAAGCCAAAGCTTGATCATCAAATCACAAGAATCATGGATCCACAATTCCTAAGCAACATAAAGCTAAAATGCGTAAATCCTAAGGTAAGCCTAAGGCTTTAGGCGTGAGGCAACAAGAACTCAAAAAGAAAGGGAAAAGATGAAGGGGAAGGGAAATCGAAGAAAGCGCCACAACTCCATGGATTAGATGGAGTGATAAGCTCAAGGAAGATCCGCCACAAGAGTAAGAAGCTCTTGATGAGAATCACAAGGTTCTACTCTAGAACCTTCAAGAGGAGACTCTCTGATGACAACCAAATGGTGTGGTTGCCTTTTGAAGATCGTTTGGTTGAATTCAAAGCATTACAATTCGTGTTCTTCTTATGGAAACAAATGAAACAACATAAAAGTGAAGAAAACAAGAAAATGGAAAGAAAGAGATGATGAGGCGCCACAAACCAAGAAGGTTTGATAAGCCAAGAGATGTTCGCCACAAGAATCTTGGATTCTTGATAAGAACTAAGTTTGGTTCAACCAAGAACCTAGGAGAAACAATTCTCACTCAATGGAATTTGATCCAAAATGACTTCAAAGTTGTATTTCTCAAGGTTTTAGGTGCATACATATAATAGTCATCCAACTCTTGGTATCCAAAGACAAGGCATAACCCCCACTTTGAATGGCCTAATTCCTAACTTGATGACCAATAAAAAAAAAATCAATTCAGCCCCCAAACCCATTCATACACGCCTACCCTTCCTTCTTCATGGGTGGTTACACTTTGTTTGTCAAATTAAAAGTGTAACACTCAAACAATTGAAGGCAGCCCATCAAGCACTCATAACTCACCATCAAGCAATTGAATTCAGCCCCAAGACACTCAATGTCACGCCTACCACTTGTTCTTCATGGGTGGGTTACACTTTGTTTGTCAAATTAAAAATGTAACACTCAAACAATTGGAGGCAGCCACCAAGACACTCATAACTCACCATGAAGCAATTGAAGTCAGCCCCAAGCACTCAATGTCACGCCTACTCTCCCTTCATGATGGGTGGTTACACTTTGCTTTGCAAATTAAAAGTGTAACACCCATAACTTATAATTTATTGACTCAACTTAATGAGGAGTTTCTTATAGCATGCAAGCTAAAGATTCCCTCCCCAAGACTCCCTACTCAACGTGTAGCTTCATGGAAAATATGGGCTAGACCTTCATGCAACTCTTAGTGTAGCCCACTAATAGAGAATGCTCAATTGGATCCACTCACATAGCCCATTACACTTTATTGAATTGAAAAACAAAACAACAACTATGAGAGCAAAGTCACGCCCCCCTTGTCATCATTATGGGCCTCTACTTGACTAAGATAAGTCACCATCTTGGCCTCCATTCCTTCTAGGCTTGAAGTTGGGCTTCTTGGGCTTTCTTGATTCTTGATCTGGTCATAGGCCCACCAAGTCCTTGAAGTGCTTCTTGGTCCATACTCAGTTATTGGGCTCATATCATCCCCTCCTTCTTTAGGTGGATTCGACCTCGAATTGAATTCTTCATCACCTACATCAAAAAAAGATAAATCAGCCACATTGAAAGTAGCACTTATTCCACTATGCTCACCAGGAAGATCCAACTTGTATGCATTATCATTGATCTTGGCCACCACTTGAAATGGCCCATCTCCTCTTGGTTGCAATTTAGATTTCCTTTGGGAAGGAAACCTTTCCTTCCTCATGTGAACCCAAACCCAATCTCCGGGCTCAAATACCACCTTCTTCCTTCCTTTGTTGGCTTGTCTTGCATAGCTTTGGGTCCTCTTTTCAATTTGGACCTTCACTTGCTCATGTAACTTCCTCACATATTTAGCCTTGGCTCTACCATCTTTATGCTTTAAAATTGAAGAGTTAGGCAATGGCAATAAATCAAGAGGAGTTAAGGGATTAAAACCATAAACAACCTCAAAAGGAGAATATTGAGTGGTGCTATGAACAACCCTATTATAAGCAAATTCCACATGAGGCAAACACTCCTCCCAAGACTTAATGTTCTTTTTAATCACAGCCCTTAAAAGGGAAGAAAGTGTTCTATTCATAACTTCAGTTTGCCCATCCGTTTGAGGATGGCAAGTAGCGGAGAAAAGAAGCTTTGTACGTAGCTTTCCCCACAAACTCCTCCAAAAGTGACTTAGGAACTTGGTGTCCCTATCACTAACAATACTCCTTGGGAGACCATGAAGCCTCACCACTTCCCTAAAAAATAAGTCCGCCACATGACAAGCATCATCAACTTTTTTACATGGAATAAAATGTGCCATTTTAGAGAACCTATCCACCACAACAAAAATGGAATCTTTACCATTCCTTGACCTAGGCAATCCCACAACAAAATCCATAGATAAGTCTATCCAAGGAGAGTTAGGAATAGGTAAAGGATTATAAAGTCCATGGAGCATCACTTTAGATTTTGACTTTTTACATACAATGCATTTTTTCACAATATTTTTGCACATCATGCTTCATGTGAGGCCAATGAAAATGTTCATGCAACATGTCTAAAGTCTTTTGGACCCCAAAGTGCCCCATTAATCCCCCTTCATGCGTCTCTTTTAAGAACAATTCCCTTATAGAGCTTTTAGGCACACATAAACGCTTTTCTTTGAACAAAAATCCTTGGTGCCTAACATATCCATTTTGGGACGAATGCACACAATTAGCATAGATATGAGAAAATTCCTTATCATGCTCATACAATTCCTTAATGCATTCAAGACCCAACAACTTTGTCTCAAGGGTAGAAAGTAAAGAATACCTTCTTGAAAGTGCATCCGCAACAACATTGGCCTTACCCTTTTTGTGTTTCACCACATATGGAAATTGTTCAAGAAATTCAACCCACTTTGCATGTCTTTTATTTAACTTTCCTTGCCCTTTCAAATATTTCAAAGACTCATGGTCACTATGAATGACAAATTCTTTGGGCAAAAGATAGTGTTGCCAAGTTTGCAAAGCTCTTACTAAGGCATACAATTCCTTATCATAGGTGGGATAATTAAGGGAAGCTCCACTTAATTTCTCAGTAAAATAAGCAATTGGATGCCCCTCTTGCATCAAAACAGCCCCAACACCAACATTTGAAGCATCACATTCAATCTCAAAAGATTTAGCAAAATTAGACAAAACAAGTATTGGTGCATGGGTGAGCTTTTCCTTTAGTTCTTTGAAAGCATGTTCTTGCTTCTCCCCCCCTTTAAACCCAACATTTTTTTTGATAATTGCATTAAGAGGTGCAGCCAAGGTGCTCAAGTCCTTAACAAACCTCCTATAAAAACTAGCCAAGCCATGAAAACTCCTCACATCACTCACATTTTTGGGAGTTGGCTAATCTTGAATGGCCTTAATTTTCTCTTTGTCAACATGGACCCCTTTAGCATTTATCACAAATCCAAGAAAAATCACATGGTCTACACAAAAAGTACACTTTTCCAAATTAGCATACAATTTTTCTTTTCTTAATACAAGCAAAACAGCCCTTAAATGTTCATGATGTTCATCTAAGTTTTTGCTATATATCAAGATGTCATCAAAATACACCGCAACAAACTTGCCCAAAAATTCCCTCAAAACATGGTTCATAAGCCTCATAAAAGTGCTAGGTGCATTTGTTAAACCAAAAGGCATTACCAACCATTCATACAAACCATATTTAGATTTAAAGGCAGTTTTCCATTCATCCCCCTCCCTTATTCTAATTTGATGGTACCCACTTTTCAAATCAATTTTAGAAAAAACACAAGCACCATGCAATTTATCAAGCAAATCATCAAGTCTAGGGATAGGATGTCTATACTTAATTGTGATGTTGTTCACGGCCCTACAGTCCGTGCACATCCTCCAAGTCCCATCTTTCTTTGGCACTAAAATTACCGGGACAGCACATGGACTCAAACTTTCTTGCACCCAACCTTTTTGTATCAACTCCTCCACTTATGTTTGGATCTCTTTAGTCTCTTGTGGATTGCTCCTATAGGCTGGCCTATTGGGCAATGATGCACCCGGAATGAGGTCAATGTGATGCTTAATTCCTCTAAGAGGGGGACGGCCATGTGGCACTTCCTTAGGAAAAACATCATCAAATTCCTGCAGAAGATGTTTGACACCACTAGACAAAGAATTATCATTAGGAATGTTAGTATTTAAACAAAATTCCTTACAATAAAGTATGTATAGGGGCTGCCTTGAAATTAAGGCACTCTTCACTCTTTGTTGCAAGAAAGCTCTCTTTACTCTCTTTTTCCACTCTATTTTTCACTTCTTTTTTCTCATGATTTTTTTTTATTTTTCTTCACTCTTTTTCTCACTTTCTTTTTCACCCTCTTTTTCTTTTCTCTCTTGCTCTCTCTTTTCTCTCATTTTTATTTGATCCTCACTAACTTGCTTTGGAGACAAAGGAGAAAGTATGACCTTTCGATCTTGATACATGAGAGTATACTTATTTGAGAACCCATCATGGATGGCCTTTTTATCATATTGCCATGGCCTTCCCAACAACAAGTGGCTTGCCTCCATAGGCACCACATCACAAAGAACACTATCCTCATACTTCCCAATTGAGAATGGGACCTCCACTTGTTTGTTCACCACCATTTCTCCTACCTCACTTAACCATTGAAGCCTATATGGTCTCGGATGTGCTTTAGCTACAAGATTTAGTTTTGACACTAATCTAGTACTTACAACATTGGCACAACTTCCTCCATCAATAATTAAAGAGCATACCTTTCCTTGAATTAGGCATCTAGAATGAAAGATATTCTCCCTTTGGCTTGCTTCATGTTCTTTCACTTGACTCCCCAATAGCCTCCTTACCATAAGTAAATCACCATCCGGCATGAACACATCTTCTTCACTTTCCTCCCCACTTGAAGCCTTGGATTGTGATACTACTTCACCATTCATGGTCACCATAGTTCTCTTTGTTGGACATTGGGCGGCTATGTGCCCATGGCCAAGGCATTTGAAACACTTTACTTCACGGCTCCTAGTGGTTGTCTCCATTGGTTTCTTGCCTTGAGAGGTGCTCACGGCTTCTTTGGTTGGTGCACCCTCCTTCTTTTGCTTGTCCTTCCAATTTGATGATGGAAACTTTGAAGAAGAAGAAGAAGAAGAATATTTGAACTTCCTCCTCTTAATTTGTTGCTCCATCTTGATTGCTTGTTGCACCAAATCTTCAAGCTCCACATAATTTTGTAATTCTACTACGTCTTGAATATCTTGATTCAAGCCATGTAAGAATCTTGCCATGGTAGCCTCCCTATCTTCTTGAAAATTTGACCTAAGTAAGGCCAACTCCATCTCCTTGAAATATTCATCTACACTCTTGGTCCCTTGGGTAAGTCTTTGCAATTTGTTGTGAATGTCCCTTTGGTAATGATTTGGGACAAACTCTTCCTCATGACATACTTCATCTCCTCCCAAGTGTCTATAGGCTCCCCTCCAAGTCTCCTCCTCTCTTTTTGTAATTGGTCCCACCACACAAGGGCATACTCTTTGAACTCAAGGGCGGCTACTTTCACCTTCTTGCCTTCATTGTAAGAATTACAATCGAAGACTTGTTCTATCTTTAACTCCCACTCCAAGTAAGCCTCCGGATCGTTCTTCCCAAGAAAGGGAGGAACTTTGAGTTTGACCCCCTCAAGCCTTTCATCACGCCGCCTTCCTCCTCTGGGCCTTCCTCTTTCACTTTCATTGCCACTAGACTCATCATTTTGAAGGTTGGCAAGTTGTTGATCATAATTGGTTTGCATTGCCTCCATTTGCCTTTGAAGGGCTTGCATGTGAGTAGTCATTCGTACAAAAAGGACCGCGGACCTTGGTGAAAGTGGTGGACTATCTTCATTGTTTGCTATGATTTATGGTTCCTCACTACACTCCCTTACTTGTCACACAAATGAATTTCACTCTTTTGGCCTTTTCCACACAAGAAGTAAATTTGCACTCTTGCCTTTTCCCTCTCAAATGTTCTCCTTTAGTTCTTAGAGGAATCAAACACAAAACACAAAAATACCAAAATTCAAGTAACAAAAATCACAAAACTTATCAAAACAAGGAAAAACGAAGAACAAAGGCTATAAAAAAAAAGGTTTACAAATAAGAAACAATGGAAGAAGGGAATAATATTCAAGACACAAATTGGTCAAGTGAAACTTTCTCTTCCTTTTTTATTTTTTTTACACGAATTTCTTTTTTTTTTTTTTTTATAACTTGTTGAAGAGAATTACTCTTGAAAACTTTGTTTTTGGAGCAATACACAACAACCACGAATTTTCCCTTCAAGAAAAGATCAAAGTAACTTTTGTTTTGGTTTTTGGAAAGAAAAGAAGAAAGAGTAGAAGATGAAGAAGAAAAATAGAATCAAGAACACAAACAAAATTTCAACCAAAGCCTAAGCTTTGTTACCACTTGATGACAACCAAATGGTGTGGTTGCCTTTTGAAGATCGTTTGGTTGAATTCAAAGCATTACAATTCGTGTTCTTCTTATGGAAACAAATGAAACAACATAAAAGTGAAGAAAACAAGAAAATGGAAAGAAAGAGATGATTAGGCGCCACAAACCAAGAAGGTTTGATAAGCCAAGTGATGTTCGCCACAAGAATCTTGGATTCTTGATAAGAACTAAGTTTGGTTCAACCAAGAACCTAGGAGAAACAATTCTCACTCAATGGAATTTGATCCAAAATAACTTCAAAGTTGTATTTCTCAACATTTTAGGTGCATACATATAATAGTCATCCAACTCTTGGCATCCAAAGACAAGGCATAACCCCCACATTGAATGGCCTAATTCCTAACTTGATGACCACTAAAACAAAATCAATTCAGCCCCCAAACCCATTCATACACGCCTACCCTTCCTTCTTCATGGGTGGTTACACTTTGTTTGCAAATTAAAAGTGTAACACTCAAACAATTGAAGGCAGCCCATCAAGCACTCATAACTCACCATCAAGCAATTGAATTCAGCCCCAAGACACTCAATGTCATGCCTACCACTTGTTCTTCATGGGTGGGTTACACTTTGTTTGTCAAATTAAAAATGTAACACTCAAACAATTGGAGGCAGCCACCAAGACACTCATAACTCACCATGAAGCAATTGAAGTCAGCCCCAAGCACTCAATGTCACGCCTACTCTCCCTTCATGATGGGTGGTTACACTTTGCTTTGCAAATTAAAAGTGTAACACCCATAACTTATAATTTATTGACTCAACTTAATGAGGAGTTTCTTATAGCATGCAAGCTAAAGATTCCCTCCCCAAGACTCCCTACTCAACGTGTAGCTTCATGGAAAATATGGGCTAGACCTTCATGCAACTCTTAGTGTAGCCCACTAATAGAGAATGCTCAATTGGATCCACTCACATAGCCCATTACACTTTATTGAATTGAAAAACAAAACAACAACTATGAGAGCAAAGTCACGCCCCCCTTGTCATCATTATGGGTGATATGATCCAAGTTTGAATCACCGAAATTGAGGATCTATCCAAGAGCTTGTTCTTAGTTCTTATGTTAAAAAGATGAAAAGAATTGGGGAAGAAGAAGGCGCGGTTGTCACCCGAATATGATTAACAAAAGGAAACAACTAAAGAAAGGAAATAACTAAACAAGAAACTTAACCAAACAAAGAATTAAAGTGCAACAACTAAAAACAGAATGTAAATGGCGCAAATGTAAAGAAGAACATAAAATAAATTAAGAAAATGGAAGAGGAAGAAGATGAAAGGGAAGGCGCCACAATATTCCAATGGATTTGGAAGATTGATAAGCCAAGGAGGATTCGCCACAAAGAGATAGAACTCTTTGATAAGAATCAAGCAAGTTATAATCCAAGAACTTGAAGAGGAGGAGCCAATGCTCAACTCACAAAAATACCCAAATAGGATAAATTTTAATTTCATTCAAAGTTATCTAAATGAGGTCATACAAGTCCTATTTATAGAAGCTAAGGAACATTCTAGGTTAAGGTGGCTGAGTAATTTCGTGGCCCATATAGCCCAAAATATAATTAAAGACCAAAACCAATTACAAGCCTAAAAATGCCTAATTAAGTCAAATCCGTCCAGAACAGCGTTCCCAACTTCTAGTCCAGTTTTCATCATGATAGAGTCCGAATCAGGTTTTGAACTTCAAATGAAACTTGTAGCTCGTTCTCTTATCTTTCCAACGCATCAAGAATCACATCAATCGGATATCTAGAACGCAAGATATGACCAAAACCGTGAAGAAGGTTTTCTTTGGACTTGAATGGATTAAGTCAAACTCGTCCAGAACAGCGTTCCCAACTTCTAGTCCGATTTTCATCATGATAGAGGCCGAATGAGGGCTTTATGCTTGAGATAACATTTATAGATAATTCAGTGATATTTCCAACGCATTAAAGATCACTGCATTCGGATATCCATAACTCAAGATATACCCAAAACATTAAAGAGGGTCACTTGGACTTAAAGAGTTTGAATTGGACTTGAATGGATTGACTTCCTCTTGTTGCAAAGTTCACTTGCCCCTCCTTTGCCTCCATCATTCCCCCCTTCTTAGAGGAAATTCGACCTCGAATTTATTATCTCCATACCTACATCAAGAGAAAGAACTAAGTTTAGGGAAACTGAAAGTAAATCAAACATTGGATTTCCTTGAGTAGGAATCCTTTTATTTTTTTTAATGTGCACACTCCCAATCCTCGGCGGTCAAACACCAATTTAAAGAACTCATCACATGTGGCAAATATGTTAGGAAATTTTTCATTATGCTCATACAATACCTTAAGATTGGTGAGGTCTAGAAATTGAAGTTCAAGGCGAGTAGGAAAGTTATACCTTTGAGAATTTGTATTGACCACCATATTTACCTCTCTAGGCTTGGGCATGATGACATTTGAGAGTATTGCATCCTTTTTGGAATGCTTCAAATTATTCTCATAGGTGGAATATTCAAGTTTGGACCCATTGTACTTTTTACCCAAATAAACAATTGGTGGTCCTTTTTGAAGTAAAACAGCCCCCATGATCACATTTGATGCATCACATTCAATTCGAAAGGACTTTGCAAGAACAGGTAAAGCAAGAATGAATGCACTAGTGAGCCTATCAAACAAGTCCACATGCAATTCTTGAAAACTTATATTAAACCCAAGAAGGCTAACATGATTTGTGCAATATGAATTTTTATCAAAATGAGCATAAAAATTCCGTGCCCTCATATCATGATACCCACTTTTCAAATCAAACATAGAAAGATGGCAATAGTCATGCAATTCATTAAGCAAGTAATCAAACCTATTTAATGTAGGAAAGTAGCAAGACCCATGCAATTTACCAAGCATGTTATCAAATATAGGGGTAGAATGTTCATGATTTTGGGGAGCCATGCAAGTAAGCAAACCGTGGGGTGTTTCCTTTGGACACACTTCTTCAAGTGCATTGGTTGTCTTGTAAGCTTCCTTTGAAGGCACATACTCAATTCTCTCATTTTCTTTTGCCTCTTTTACTTTAGCATCACTCTCTTTTGCTTTCACCTCCCTCTCAAGTTTTCTCTCAACATGGACCTCACTCTCTTGTTCTAATTTCTCTCCCTCTTTCTTTTCTTCATCTCTTTTCAATCTCAAATTTGTCTCTTGAATTTTGTCTTGAGACATTTTCTTCCAATATGCTTCAAAATTATCAATCTTTCTTTTCAATCTCTCCGCTTTTCTCTCAATATTTTTTTCACTCTTTTCCTTCCCATTTGGGCATTGATAATCCAAATGCCCCCATCCAAAACACACTAGGCACCTCATATCTCTACTTCTAAGTTTAAGAGTTGGAGTAGAAGGAACATTACAATATATTTTGTGCCTTTTTCTTCTGAGTTGTTGCTCGACCTTCATGGATTGGTGCACTAAGTCATCAAGCTCCACATAGTGTTTAAGCCCAACAATGTCTTGGATGTCTTGGTTTAGGCCATGGAGAAACCGAGCCATTGTTGCCTTTCTTCCTTCATCAATATTGGCTCTAATCAAGGTCATCTCCATTTCTTTGTAATACTCATCCACACTCTTAGTGCCTTGTGTTAACTTTTGCAATTGGTTGCGAAGATCCCTTTGATAGTGGCATGAAACATGTCTCTTCCTTATCACGGCTTTCATCTCCCTCCAATTAGCAATAGGTTGCTCATCATATCTCCTCCTTTCCTTTTGGAATTGATCCCACCATATCAAGGCATAATCAACAAACCCAAGAGATGCTATCTTCATCTTCTTTTGTTCACTATAGTGGTGACAAGAGAAGATTCGTTCTATTTTCATCTCCCATTCTAAGTAGGCTTTAGGATCATTTCTTCCTTGGAAAGTAGGTATTTTCACTCCCTCAATCCTATCTAAAGGTCTCACCATTTTCCTCACTAAGTGTTTCACTCAAATTGGCTTTTTCCACACCATTGGTTTGTTTTGCACTCTTGCCTTTTCTCACTCAAAGTCCTCTTTCAATACCCTTGGAAAAGAACTATACTAATTCAAGAATGTAAATAAGTACCAAATCTTTGTGAAAAATCCAAACTAGCAATCAATCAAGAAGTTCAAGAAAAGAAAACTACTAAGACAAAGCTTAGAAATTTAAAGACAAGCAAGAAAAGCTAAAAATGAAAGAAAGCACACTCTAATGGAGAAGTAAGAAGACAAAGACTCAATAACTAGTGTTTAGGAATAGAATTTGAGCCAAAAATATGTCCAAAACATCAAGTAATATCAATTTTAAGGCTATAAACACTTAGAATAGGGGTTTTGTGGCCTAATTTGAATTCTGCCAAATTTTTTTTTTTTACTTTTTATAATTGCAGATTGGTCCCTTTGTATTTTTCTAATTTTTTTTTTTTTTTACTTTTTTGGGATCCTTACTTTTGCAAAATAACTTTGGCCACAAAATTTTTCTGAAAATTACAGAAAAGAACGCCCCAAACAGAATTTAAGTGAATCACAAAGATCAAATAGCCTTTTGAAACATGAACATGATGAACAAGGGGTTGTTCTTGGGAAGTGTGCCCAGAAATTAAATTCCCCCAAATTGATGTCTAGTTCATGCTTTAAGCTTAAAATTGATTGGTATACTTGATTCCACTTGTAAAGACCTTTCAATCAAGGTGTAGATTAACACTCTAACACCAATTCTTGAAATTCATAAAGATCAAAGTGGCTCAAACTCCAAGAACAAGATGAAGAATTCAAAAAAATTCAAAAATCTAAAACATGGAATATGAGTAAAGGAAGCAACTTGAGCTATGAAACATCTTTTGGATGCTATGAATTACAAACCCCAATGGTCTAACAACTCATTACAACACCACAAATGATCAAAATTGATGATCAAAATATGGGGTTGGGCATGGGTTTCAAGGTTAAAAAAAATAGCTCAAAAATTGCAAAAATTTCAACACAATCCAACTAGCAAAACCCAAACTAAAAACGAAATTAAGCTCAAGGAAGCTAGCTCTAGATACCACATGATATGATCCAAGTTTGAATCACCGAAATTGAGGATCTATCCAAGAGCTTGTTCTTAGTTCTTATGTTAAAAAGATGAAAAGAATTGGGGAAGAAGAAGGCGCGGTTGTCACCCGAATATGATTAACAAAAGGAAACAACTAAAGAAAGGAAATAACTAAACAAGAAACTTAACCAAACAAAGAATTAAAGTGCAACAACTAAAAACAGAATGTAAATGGCGCAAATGTAAAGAAGAACATAAAATAAATTAAGAAAATGGAAGAGGAAGAAGATGAAAGGGAAGGCGCCACAATATTCCAATGGATTTGGAAGATTGATAAGCCAAGGAGGATTCGCCACAAAGAGATAGAACTCTTTGATAAGAATCAAGCAAGTTCTAATCCAAGAACTTGAAGAGGAGGAGCCAATGCTCAACTCACAAAAATACCCAAATAGGATAAATTCAAATTTCATTCAAAGTTATCTAAATGAGGTCATACAAGTCCTATTTATAGAAGCTAAGGAACATTCTAGGTTAAGGTGGCTGAGTAATTTCGTGGCCCATATAGTCCAAAATATAATTAAAGACCAAAACCAATTACAAGCCTAAAAATGCCTAATTAAGTCAAATCCGTCCAGAACAGCGTTCCCAACTTCTAGTCCAGGTTTCATCATGATAGAGTCCGAATCAGGTTTTGAACTTCAAATGAAACTTGTAGCTCGTTCTCTTATCTTTCCAACGCATCAAGAATCACATCGATCGGATATCTAGAACGCAAGATATGACCAAAACCGTGAAGAAGGTTTTCTTTGGACTTGAATGGATTAAGTCAAACTCGTCCAGAACAGCGTTCCCAACTTCTAGTCCGATTTTCATCATGATAGAGGCCGAATGAGGGCTTTATGCTTGAGATAACATTTATAGATAATTCAGTGATATTTCCAACGCATTAAAGATCACTGCATTCGGATATCCATAACTCAAGATATACCCAAAACATTAAAGAGGGTCACTTGGACTTAAAGAGTTTGAATTGGACTTGAATGGATTGACCTCCTCTTGTTGCAAAGTTCACTTGCCCCTCCTTTGCCTCCATCAATGGGCCTCTACTTGACTAAGATAAGTCACCATCTTGGCCTCCATTCCTTCTAGGCCTGAAGTTGGGCTTGCTTCCATAAAGGTGGTCACCATTTGTTTTAGGACTTCTTGGGCTTTCTTGGTTCTTGATCTGGTCATAGGCCCACCAAGTCCTTGAAGTGCTTCTCTCTCAACTCTCTAAATTCTCAATGTGAGAAAAATTCTAAACTTTCAATTATGATTCAAATGGCTTACAAGGAGGTATTTATATGACCTCTCATCCTCTCAAGCTCTCATGTGCGCCTAAGCTACAAGGCTTAAGGCTTGTGCGCGCTTCTCCTCTATTGGATGGGCCTTGATGACTACATCTTGGCCCATTTACAAGTCCATGACCAAAAAGTCAAACTACAAAAAGTCAAAGTACAAAAAAAAATCCTACTTTTATTACATATTTTCCTATGCTTTTACAAAGTCCTAAAACTAGTGGAGAAATCCTCTTGATAGCTTTCCAGGATCATATCAAGATCTATGAGACACAATTCCCAAGGATCTTTGAAGAACTAAGGATGAACACCAAGAACATGCTCAAGAACATGAAATTCAAAACTGATGCTCCTTCACCTACTAAGTGAAGGAATTAACAACTCAACATCGATTAACAACAAAACAACACAATCCAAGATCAAACATCAAGAATCTACACGAAATTCAAAAAGATTTTTGGCACCGATTTCAAATTTTCATGCTATAAAACCGAATCAAAAAAGTCAAAGCTCCTAGAGACTAGCTCTAGATACCAAATGATGTGATCCTGATTGAATCAAGGAAATGTGGTATCTAACTACGAGCTTTCATCAAAATTGAACTAAAATTCATATGAAAATTTGGAGGGAAAACAAACTTGATCAAGAATGTGATCACAATGCCAAGCAAGATAATGGTAATGAAGCAAGCACAATGCAAGCTTGTTGGGTGCAATTCTCAAGCCAAGCCGTGAATTCACAAGATCAACAATAGAAGAATTGCAATTGCAACAAAAACTAAGAAAACCGAATTGATCATGAAGTACTAAGTAAAGACACTGTGTGCATGAAGTAACATAGATTGCAAGTAAGTAAAGTAAAGAATAGAAAAGATGGAAGGACAAGAAGAGGAGGGAATGGCGCCGCATTGAGTCCGTTGATTGGAAGAAGTGACAAGCCTAGGTTGATTCACCACAAGAGATCGGAAGCTCTTGATAAGAATTTATCAATGGTTCACCCAAAGAGGAGACTACTCTCAACTCAGACTTCTCAAACTTGGAAAAACTCAACTCATACATCAAAAAGTGATTTAAATGTGTTACAAACACCTATTTATATGAAACAACAAAACGGATGGAAGCTCATGCTTGCCTCGTACCTCCTTCTAGCTATGTTGGCCTCCGTGAGTTAATCCTAAGCCCAATCACAAGCCTAATTAAGTCCTGATACAAAATTAAACTCAAAGTCCTAAGATTATTACAAACATGTAAATGAAACTCCTAATCCTAAGTGATATGATCCTGATTCGGACTGCCTTGAAGTTTCAAGAAAGGGAATGGATATTGACGCCACACTCAAGATGTAGGTGAGAAGGTGAGTGATAATTCATGTGTTTGATCGCCACAAGTTGCCTTGATAAGATCAGATGTAGTTCTTTGACCCAAGAACCCAAGGGAAGTCTCACAATAGAGAAAACTCTTCAAATTTCATGATCCAAAACTGATTTGAGTAGTACATGAGTTCCCTATTTATAGGCTAAGCTTAAACTCTTGAGATAATAGGAATAAATTCCCACTACCATGCATTTACCTAGAAAGTAAGCATAAACATGATGATAAATCCCCACTAGCCACTATAATGACTTAGAGCACTACTAGGAAGCATTTAGAGAGGTTAGGAGGATGCAAAAGGTCATCATAAAATTCAGCCTAAAAAATAGTACGAAAATTAAAAATAAAATGATAAAAATTGGACTTACTTATTATCTAATAAACCCACTAATAATTAATAGTCCACTAATCAACCCATGAATGCTTCTTGTTATGATCCAAAGTGGATCTATTGAATGTAGGATCGTTCTAGGAGAATTGATCCGAAATTGAAATGAAAATTCAAACTAAAAATTGGAGGGAAATCCAAACTTGTTCATTTTTGATGATCTTGAGGAAAATTGAGAGAACTAGCTCCACCTCAAGCCAAAGCTTGATCATCAAATCACAAGAATCATGGATCCACAATTCCTAAGCAACATAAAGCTAAAATGCATAAATCCTAAGATAAGCCTAAGGCTTTAGGCGTGAGGCAACTTGAATTCAAAAATAACGAAAAGAAAGGGAAAAGATGAAGGGGAAGGGAAATGGAAGAAAGCGCCACAACTCCATGGATTAGATGGAGTGATAAGCTCAAGGAAGATCCGCCACAAGAGTAAGGAGCTCTTGATGAGAATCACAAGGTTCTACTCTAGAACCTTCAAGAGGAGACTCTCTCTCTCAACTCTCTCTAAATTCTCAATGTGAGAAAAATTCTAAACTTTCAATTATCAATCAAAATGAGTACAAGGAGGTATTTATATGGCTCCTAACTTCTCTATGTGTAGGCGCGCCTAAGCTCCTCTTATGCATGGTAGGAGCGCGCCTCTTCCTACTTGGATGGGCCTTGATGACTCCATCTTGGCCCATTTACAAGTCCATGATGCAAAAGTCAAACTAGAAAAGTCAAAGTACTAAAAGTCCTACTTTTATTACATGGTTTCCTAAACTAGCTTATGTAGCCGTGACCTCAAGTTGTGAGAGGTTCACCATCCTTGGTTCTTCCTCTAAGTTGATCTTCATGTCCATGAGGTTGACTACTTTCCCTTCAAGTGCACTTTGGGCCTTCTTCAATCTTGACCTTGTCATAGGCCCAACTATGTTCCTTAAGCTTGAGTCTTCTTCTTCCTCTTTAGGTGATGCTTGGTGAGTGGTGGCATGAGGGATCTCATCATCCCCTCCTTCTTGGAGTGAATTCGACCTCGAATCTAGTTCTTGGTCACCTACATCAAATAAACTCAAGTCACTTACATTGAAAGTGGCACTCACATTGTAATCACCCGGCAAGTCTATTTTATATGCATTATCATTAATTCGTTCCAAGACTTGAAATGGTCCATCCCCCCTTGGGTTTAATTTGGATTTCCTTTTTGAGGGAAATCTTTCTTTTCTCAAATGTACCCATACCCAATCCCCGGGTTGAAAGACAACATGTTTCCTTCCCTTATTTGCAAATTTGGCATTTTGTTCTAAACGCTTTTCAATTTGTGCCTTGACTTTTTCATGCAGCTTTTGAACAAATTCAGCTTTTGTTTTGCCATCTTTATGCATCAAGTTAGACGCATTGGGCAAGGGAAGTAGGTCAAGTGGAGTTAGGGGATTGAACCCGTATACCACTTCAAATGGTGAGCAAAGTGTGGTGGAGTGTGTAACTCGATTATAAGCAAATTCAACAAATGGTAAACACTCCTCCCAAGTTTTCAAATTCTTTTTAATGATTGCTCTAAGAAGGGTTGACAATGTGCGATTCACAACCTCCGTTTGCCCATCCGTTTGGGGATGACAAGTGGTGGAAAAGAGCAATTTTGTTCCCAATTTATTCCATAGAGTTCTCCAAAAATGGCTTAAGAATTTTGTATTCCTATCCGAGACTATGCTCTTAGGCACCCCATGTAGCCTAACAATTTCTTTGAAGAAAAGGTTGGCTATGTGGCATGCATCATCACTTTTATGACAAGGGATGAAATGGGCCATTTTTGAGAATCGGTCCACTACAACAAAGATTGAATCTCTTCCTTGTGTAGTCCTAGGGAGCCCTACAATAAAGTCCATGGATATGTCCATCCAAGGGGCCATAGGAATAGGCAAGGGAGAGTACAATCCATGAGGTTTGCTAGTCGATTTAGCCCTCTTACAAACAATACATTTTTGGCACCATTTATGCACTTCTTTCTTAAGACAAGGCCAATAAAAGTGTTCAAGAAGAATGTCCATTGTCTTTTTGACCCCGAAGTGCCCCATTAAACCTCCCTCATGTGCTTCCTTTATTAATAATTCCCTCATTGAATGCTTAGGGACACACAATCGCTTATCCTTAAAAAGAAAACCATCATGCAAGTAATAGTCCTTATGCGCCCCTTGCTCACACTCTTTGAAAATTTGAGAGAATTCTATATCACAAGCATACAATTCCTTTATGTGATTAAACCCTAGGATTTTGGTTTCTAATGTGGCAAGCAAATTATATCTCCTAGATAGAGCATCGGCCACCATGTTCATTTTTCCCTTTTTGTGTTTAATCACATATGGAAATTGTTCAATGAATTCCACCCACTTTGCGTGGCGCTTGTTTAACTTCCCTTGTCCTTTTAAGTGCTTCAAGGACTCATGATCACTATGTATCACGAATTCTTTAGGCAATAGGTAGTGTTGCCACACCTTGAGACTCCTTACTAGGGCATATAATTCTTTATCATAAGTAGAGTAGTTTAAACTTGCCCCACTAAGTTTCTCACTAAAATAAGCAATGGGGTGGCCTTCTTGAAGCAAAACAGCCCCAATGCCTACATTAGAGGCATCACACTCTATTTCAAAGGACTTCACAAAATTTGGAAGCGCAAGTATTGGTGCATTTGTGAGTTTTTCTTTTAACAAGTTAAAAGCCTTTTCTTGTTCTTGACCCCATTTAAAACCAACATGCTTTTTAACCACTTCATTTAGGGGTGCGGCCAAAGTGCTAAAATCTTTGACAAATCTCCTATAGAAACTTGCCAATCCATGGAAGCTTCTCACTTCTCCCACGGTTTTGGGAGTTGGCCACTCTTTAATGGCTTTGATTTTCTCCTCATCAACTTGTACACCTTTGGAACTCACAACAAACCCAAGGAATACAACTTGATGAGTACAAAAAGAGCATTTCTCAAGATTAGCATACAATTGCTCTTTCCGTAGCACTTGCAAGACACTTCTAACATGTTCAATATGCACCTCAAGTGTCATGCTATAGATCAAAATGTCATCAAAGTACACTACCACAAATTTGCCTAGAAAATCCCTCAAGACATGATTCATGAGCCTCATGAATGTGCTAGGTGCATTAGTTAGCCCAAAAGGCATGACTAGCCATTCATAAAGTCCATATTTTGTCTTAAAGGCGGTTTTCCATTCATCCCCCTCCCTAATCCTTATTTGATGATATCCACTCTTGAGATCTATTTTAGAAAAGTAGCATGAACCATGCAACTCATCTAATAAGTCATCAAGGCGAGGGATTGGATGCCTATATTTTATGGTAATGTTGTTGATGGATCTACAATCCGTGCACATTCTCCAAGTGCCATCTTTCTTTGGAACAAGGATGACGGGCATAGCACAAGGACTTAGAGATTCCCGTACCCATCCTTTTTCCAAGAGATCTTCTACTTGCTTTTGAATCTCTTTTGTTTCTTGTGGATTGCTTCTATAGGCCGGCCTATTAGGTAGAGAAGCACTTGGAATTAAATCCATTTGGTGCTCAATTCCCCTCATAGGTGGTAGGCCGCAAGGAATATCTTTTGGAAATACATCCACATATTCGTTTATGAGAGATTCAAAAGAAGTTGGCAAAGTTGTAGGTTGAGTTAATTTATTTTGAGTTAAGCAAGTTTCACGAAGATAGAGTAGGTATAGTGGTTGCCTTGCAAGATATGCTCTCTTCACCTCTCTTTCTTTTATGAACAAGCTCTCTTTTGTTCTCTCTTCTCTTACCTCAACCTCTTGCTTTTCTCTCTTATGTCCTTTTCCATTTTTCTTTGATTCTTTTTCACACTCAATTTCTTTTTCCTTTATGGCTTTTCTCTCTTGCTCTCTTTTCACTCTTAATTTCACTTGATCCTCACACACTTCTCTTGGTGAAAGAGGTACAAGAGTAACTTTCCTATTTCTATGTACAAAAGTAAATTTGTTGGAATGACCATCATGCACCACATTCCTATCAAATTGCCATGGTCTTCCAAGTAGGATATGCCCCGCTTCCATTGGAACCACATCACAAAGAACTTCATCTTCATACTTCCCAATGGAGAAGCTCAACATTACTTGCTTGTTGACTAATAATTCACCCTCTTCACTTAGCCATTGAAGCTTGTAAGGCCGTGGATGCAAAGTAGTCTTCAACCCAAGTTTTTCCACTAGTCTTGTGCTTGCAACATTAGTACAAGATCCACCATCAATTATCAATGAGCAAAGCTTGTCTTGGATAGTGCATCTTGTGTGGAAGATGTTCTCTCTTTGGCTATCATCCTTCTCTTTTAGTTGAACCCCAAGCAACCTCCTAACCATGAGTAAATCCCCTTCTAATGCTTTCACTTCACTCTCTTCTTCACTTTCACTAGTGGACATAGGGGAAGAAGGAGAAGAATTACATGTCTCATACCCTCCCTCTTTAATTACCATGGTCCTTTTATTTGGACATTGAGAAGCTATATGACCCCTACCCAAGCATTTAAAACATTTAATATCTCTATTCCTAGAAGTTGATGGAATTGAAGTAGGACTTGATACATTTTTACCTTTGAACACATTAGGACCCGAACCTTCATTGGTCTTGAATGTGGTTCCCTCCTTCTTAGACTTGTCCTTCCAACTTGATGAGGAATAGTTGTTGAATGGCTTCTTGTAGGATCTCTTTCTCTTCAATTGTTGCTCCACTTTGATTGCTTGATGCACCAAATCTTCTAATTCAACATAATGGTGCAATTCAACTATGTCCAAGATTTCTTGATTCAAACCATTGAGGAATCTTGCCATGGTTGCTTCTCTTTCTTCAAAGATGTTGGCCCTAATCAATGCAACCTCCATCTCCTTATAGTATTCGTCCACACTTTTGTTGCCTTGATTAAGCCTTTGAAGCTTGTTATGGAGCTCCCTATGATAGTGTGAAGAAACAAATCTTTTCCTCATAATGGCCTTCATTTCTCTCCAAGTAGAAATTGGATCATCTCCATTCCTCCTTTTCTCCTTGATTAGTTGATCCCACCATATCAATGCATAGTCCACAAACTCTATGGATGCCACCTTAACCTTCTTCTCTTCACTATAATGTTGGCATTCAAAAATTTGCTCTATTTTTGTCTCCCACTCTAGATATAACTCGGGATCATTTTTACCTTGAAATGTTGGCACTTTTACTTTTACTCCCTCGAGTCTATCATTTTGTCTCCTCACTCTATCCTCACCATAGACTCCATGCCTCCTCCTATGCCTCCTTCTCCTTCGGTCATCCTCCTCATATTCATTGTCTTCATGTGATGAATTTGCATGAGAGGAACTTTCTTGTCTTGGACTTCTAGTTCTTGTGCCTCTTGAAGCTCTTTCAAGGCCTTCAAGTCTTTCATTAACCACATCATTTTGCCTTTCTAGAAGCCTTTCCAAATGCCGTGTCATTCTTTGAAGTTTCATATCATAGGCCAAGGTTCTAGGGGAAGGTGGTGTACTACCTTCACCATCACCTCTAGTTTGTGACATGTTTACAATTTTCAACAATGAAATAAAAAAAATAAAATGGACCTCACCACTCAACTAAGTGTTTCACTCTTAGAATGTTCACTCGTGTATCACACAAATAGGCTTTTTAGCAAATGCACACTCTTGCCTTTTTCCACTCTAAAGTCTCACTCAAAGGCTCTTGAAGTAGAAACAAGCAATTCCAAGATATAAAGCCAAATACACTTGCAAACAAATCAAACCAAGAGTAATGCACTCACAAGAATTTCAAGGAAAGAAAACTACAAGACAAAACTTAAGAAGTTTAAAAGACAAACTAAAAATGCTCAACAAGAAATAGTACACTCAAATAGAATTGAAGAAGACAAGTAAAAGAAGAAAGAATAAGAAGAAAGACAAAGTAGAAAATGAACTTTTCTTAATGTGTTCTTGAATTTCGAAATTTCTTGCTCAAGTAGGCTCATACACAAAGTTTCAAGGCTGAATAGTGGCAAGTCTTTTTCTGCAAATAATTTTTTTTTTCGAAACTTTTAGTATTTGCACTTTTGCCCCAATTTTTTTTTTAAATTTGCGTTTTGGTCCTTTGGATTTTTTTTCAGATTTGGACTCTTTTTCCTTTTCTATAATTTCTGAACTATTTTTTTTTATAACAGCCACTGACTTTTCGAAATTACACAAACAGCCCAAACTAAACAATTAATACAAATGTAAGATTAAAGAGCCTTCTAAAGTGCTTTTGCAAGAAGCAAATTGAATTTCAACAAACAAATTTAGGATTCACTATTTTGATGCTTAGATCTTTCATTCAAGTGGTTGATCAACAAGTTAACCAACACTTTTGAAATTCATCAAGATCTATCAAGCAATTATCCCAAGGATCCTAAGAAATATGAAGAACACTTATGAACATCAAGAAAATTCAAATTCAAAAGAATAGATCAAATCTAACACAAATATAGGTAGAATTCGAAAATTCAAACCATAAGAACAACAAACAACACAACTAGAACACAAAATCAAGATCAAAAGGATCTAGATCTAGAATTTTCAAATTTTGAAAATGGCGCCAAAATTTGAAAATTACCGCCAAATTTTTTTTGAATTTTTGCAAGCTTCTAACTCTCCTAGAGGCTAGCTCTGATACCAAATGTTATGATCCAAAGTGGATCTATTGAATGTAGGATCGTTCTAGGAGAATTGATCCGAAATTGAAATGAAAATTCAAACTAAAAATTGGAGGGAAATCCAAACTTGTTCATTTTTGATGATCTTGAGGAAAATTGAGAGAACTAGCTCCACCTCAAGCCAAAGCTTGATCATCAAATCACAAGAATCATGGATCCACAATTCCTAAGCAACATAAAGCTAAAATGCATAAATCCTAAGATAAGCCTAAGGCTTTAGGCGTGAGGCAACTTGAATTCAAAAATAACGAAAAGAAAGGGAAAAGATGAAGGGGAAGGGAAATGGAAGAAAGCGCCACAACTCCATGGATTAGATGGAGTGATAAGCTCAAGGAAGATCCGCCACAAGAGTAAGGAGCTCTTGATGAGAATCACAAGGTTCTACTCTAGAACCTTCAAGAGGAGACTCTCTCTCTCAACTCTCTCTAAATTCTCAATGTGAGAAAAATTCTAAACTTTCAATTATCAATCAAAATGAGTACAAGGAGGTATTTATATGGCTCCTAACTTCTCTATGTGTAGGCGCGCCTAAGCTCCTCTTATGCATGGTAGGAGCGCGCCTCTTCCTACTTGGATGGGCCTTGATGACTCCATCTTGGCCCATTTACAAGTCCATGATGCAAAAGTCAAACTAGAAAAGTCAAAGTACTAAAAGTCCTACTTTTATTACATGGTTTCCTAAACTAGCTTATGTAGCCGTGACCTCAAGTTGTGAGAGGTTCACCATCCTTGGTTCTTCCTCTAAGTTGATCTTCATGTCCATGAGGTTGACTACTTTCCCTTCAAGTGCACTTTGGGCCTTCTTCAATCTTGACCTTGTCATAGGCCCAACTATGTTCCTTAAGCTTGAGTCTTCTTCTTCCTCTTTAGGTGATGCTTGGTGAGTGGTGGCATGAGGGATCTCATCACTTCTTGTCATATGAATTGGGCTTTCCATTGTGTTGTCTTCAAGATGGACTCAAAGCATCTTCATCAAATTGAAGAAAAGTAACCCATTGGTTAACCTTCAACCGAGCTTATCAAAGGAAACTTGAACCGGATCCGAATATGCTTCTGATGTGAGCCCACTAATGAGCTTGGACCAAGGAGCACTACAAGGACTTGGAGGACCCATGACAAGAGCTAGGATCAAGAAAGCCCAAGAAGTCTTAAACCAAGTGGTGACAACCTTGATGGAACCAAGCCCAAGTTTAAGTCTTGATGGAGTGGAGCCCAAATTGGTTACTTGTCTTATCCATCTTGAAGACATATGATGTTGATGGGCATGAGCTTCTTCAAAGCCCATTTACTAGTTTTATTTCTAGTTGAATAAAGTGTAAAGACTTTGTGTGGATCCAATTTTGGTGGAACTTCACTTTGGTGTCCATGAAGTGTGGGCTACACTAAGTTTGTATGATGACCAAACCCACTTCATGAGGATGCACGAAAATGGGAAGCTTCTAGGAGGGCAACCTTTAGCTTGCAGACCTAGGTAACTCCTTTAGAAGATGTGGAACCACTTTTTATTACTTACCTAAGTAGGATAGTTATTTAGCCACTTAGTGGATGAGTAAAAGCTTTTATTACACCACTTAGTGGGATGTTCATGAATGGGGTTTTGTCATCTAGTGATGACCCTTTGTATGCATATTCTATGCAGCCCCATCCCCGATATGTATTCGAATTCTATGATGAGTAAAAGGTAACTAAGAAGTTGATTTTGGATTGAATCCAATTGTGAGGGTATTGTCTCTCTAAGGTTCTTGATTGAGCCACCCCCTTGATCTTATCAAGAGTCCAAGACTTTTGTGGCGATCTTCATTAGGCTTATCAAATCCCCTTGGATTTGTGGCACCTCTCCCCCATTCTCATCTCCATCCATTTTCTTGTTTCTTTCTTTCTTGAATTGAACACTACTTGCTTTCCTAAGTTTCATTGGTAGTCTAACCAAAATTGAGCTTGATAATTCAACCTAAGATCATCACCAAGGCAACCCACTAATTTGGTTGTCA
Source organism: Ammopiptanthus mongolicus (assembly GCA_039655645.1). NCBI lineage: Eukaryota > Viridiplantae > Streptophyta > Magnoliopsida > Fabales > Fabaceae > Ammopiptanthus > Ammopiptanthus mongolicus. The sequence continues at coordinate 59,270,238 of CM077346.1, read as the reverse complement.
TCAGCTTCTTTCCACATGCTTAATGAATTCATGATCACATCACTAAGTCTTTCTAATGATGGCCGTGAGTTTCCTTTCGGAGTAGGAGAGTGACTTTGCTTCTTCATCCACTTTAGCTTAATGGCTTGCCTCTTGCTATGATTTTAGGATCACACCATCCCCTCCTTCTTGAAGACAATTCGACCACCAATTGAAGACCCACATACCTGATGCAAAAATGGATGGCTTCAACACATCGAAGGCAGATTTTGTTCCAGTTCCCATTGCTCTAGTCCCAAGACCTCACCTGAAATATTTTTGTGATCATAATGTTGGTAAATTATTTATTGATTCTGATCTTAAAATTTATGATGAGGTGAAGGACAATCAAATTGAGGAAGCAAGACTAGTCTTTGATCCAGGAAATTTGTGGTCTTATTCATACAAAGAGAGGTATCCGAAGTCCAAGTTTTTATTTGAAAAATATTTAGAAGATTTGAGGACAAATCCTGTTGAAGAAGGGGAGAATGATGTCATCATGAATTCATTAAGCATGTGGAAAGAACCATATTCAGATCCGGTTCAAGTTTCCTTTGATCCGGTTCAATAATTGGATGAAGATGCTTTGAGTCCATCTTGAAGACAACACAATTGAAAGCACAATTCACATGACAAGAAGCATTCGTGGGTTGATTAGTGGGCTATTAATTATTAGTGGGTTTATTAGATAATAATTAAGTCCAATTTTTATCATTTTATTTTTAATTTTCGTACTATTTTTTAGGCTGATTTTATGATGACCTTTTGCATCCTCCTAGCCTCACTAAATGCTTCCTATTAGTGCTATGAGTCATTATAGTGGCTAGTGGGGATTTATCATCATGTTTATGCTTACTTTCTAGGTAAATGCATGGTAGTGGGAATTTATTCCCAGTATCTCAAGAGTTTAAGCTTAGCCTATAAATAGGGAACTCATGTACTACTCAAATCAGTTTTGGATAATGAAATTTGAAGAGTTTTCTCTATTGTGAGAGCTTCCCTTGGGTTCTTGGGTAAAAGAACTAAATCCGATCTTATCAAGGCAACTTGTGGCGATCAAATACATGACTTATCACTCACCTTCTCACCTACATCTTGAGTGTGGCGTCAATATCCATTCCTTTTCCTGAAACTTCAAGGCGATCTGGATTTGGATCATATCAATACCTACATTAAAACAAAAAACTCAGTTTTTTTTTTCCCTTCAAAGTTAAGGTAAAGCTAAGTGTGGGGTCAAATACAAAGTGAAAGAACTATTCACATGTTGATGACAACCAAATGGTGTGGTTGCCTTTTGAAGATCTTATGGTTGAATTCAAAACAAGTTAATTTCGTGTTCTTCTTGGGAAGCAATATGAATCAACATAAAAGATGAAGAAAGTAAGAAAATGGAAAGAAAGAGATGATGAAGGCGCCAAAAACCAAGAAAGTTTGATAAGCCAGGTGATGTTCGCCACAAGAACCCTGGATTCTTGATAAGAACTAAGTTTGGTTCAACCAAGAACCTAAGAGAACAATTCTCTCACAAATGGAATTAATCCAAATTCAACATCCAAGTTATCTTATTTCATGTTAGTAGGTGCATACATATGGGAATTGGGGCTGCGAAGAGTTGGCTTACACAAGTCATCATAAGATTCCATAACCCCCTCTAATAACTATCATGAATATGCCACTAATTGGTGGATTGATGACAACAATAAGTGGCCTATTTCAATCAGCCCCATCACGCCTCCTAGCGCAAGTTACAACCTATTCTATTCAGCCCCTATTTGAGTTTTACGCCCCACAAGTGGAATCCTAGGACAAACTTAAACTCCCACATTATTAGCTTGATTCATGACACTAAAGACCAACTTAAAACCTAACTTAAATAGCCACCAACAATTTAAGTCAGCCAAAAACCCCCTAATTATCACGCCTAGCATCTCATAATTATGGGTGGTTACACTTGCTTTTCAAATTAAAAGTGTAATACCCATAACTTACAATTTATTCACTCTAAATGAGGAGTTTCTTATAGCTTGCAAGCCAAAGATTCCCTCCTCCAAGACCCTCTAAAATTCGTGTAAACCATGGGAAAGAAAATGGACTAGACCATCATGCAACTCTCCTAGTGTAGCCCACTAACAAAGTGACCAAAATTGGATCCACTCACATAACCCATTACACTTATTGAATTGAAATAAAAACAACTAATTGGGCCTTCTCTTCATGGTGCACGCCCCACTCTTCATGGATCCTCTAATTGGATGAGCTAAGTCACCAACTTGGGCTCCAAGTCTTCATGACTTGCACTTGGGCTTGCTTCCATTAAAAACACCACCATTTGTCCTAGAACTTCTTGGGCTTTCTTAGCTCTTGATCTTGTCATAGTCCCACCAAGTCATTGTAGTGCTTCTTGGTCCATGTTCCTTAGTGGGCTCATATCATACCCTCCTTCTTTAAATGAATTCGACCTCAAATTCACCTCCTTCATAACCTACATGAAGAAAAGAAAAAAAAAATCAATTACATGAAGAACAATGTCAACCCTTCCACCGGGGTCAAATGGAAATTGAGAGAAATCACCCATTGTAGCAAGTAGGTGACAAACATGTTCATCTTGTACAACCAACATCCCAACACATTCGTAGCCAAGGTAGGGAATTTTAAAGGTAAGGACAAAGTTATACCTCCAAGTGATTACAAGAGGTATTTATAGAAGAGAGCAACTAGGGTTTCCTAAGCCATCCAAGAAGGAGGCACCGTGTGCACTTAGGGAGTGGATTTGGAGCATTTTTAATGTTTGCTCATAATCCCTCCTTGATGTTAGGAGAATATTCCTAAGACTCCCTAATTCCATAATTTGGACCAAATGCATGATCCTCCTTGTTTTAGAAAAGGTGCCAAATACCTATTGTTCCTAAATGCACAAGTATCATAAAGGTGTCTAAATGCGTCATTATTACAAAAGCGTAAAAGTCTAGCACTTATTACATAATCATGGGGTAAAAGGGCACAAGGCCAAACCAATGACTAAGCTAGATTAATTAAACTAAACTAATGTCTACTCCACTAGCTCAATTAAGAAAATGTTCATAGTGCTTAGATCATCTTCTAGTGGTGGCTTGAAGTGCATGATCAATCCGATTTCTTTCTCAATTTCTTCTTGCTTGAGTTCTTCTTGGATCTTCAAGGCTTTAGTCTTGCTCCTTGTTTGAGGCCCAACTTGCATGATAGCATGATCCTCATCATCCCCTCCCTCTTCAAAAGAATTTGTCCTCAAATTTGGAAGCTCATCATCATCTACATCAAAGGGAGATAAGTCACTAACATTGAAAGTTGCACTAACACCAAATTCACCGGGCAAGTCAACTTTGTAAGCATTATCATTGATTCGTTCCAACACTTTGAATGGTCCACCCCCCCTTGGAAGGAGTTTGGAATTTCTTTGTGATGGGAATCGTTCCTTTCGAAAGTGGATCCAAACCAAGTCACCCGGTTTGAAAATCACTTTCTTTCTATGCTTGTTGGCTTGCCTAGCATATTGTTCCATTTTAGGTTCAATTTGGAATTTAACCTTAGCATGCATTTTCTTAACAAATTCGGCCTTAGTAACTCCATCCTTATGGACTAAAGAGGAGGTGTTAGGCAAAGGAAGTAAGTCCAGAGGGGTCAAAGGATTAAACCCGTAAACAACCTCAAAAGGAGAAGATTGAGTAGTAGAATGAGGACTTCGGTTGTATGCAAATTCAACATAAGGCAAATGGTCCTCCCAAGACTTAATATGTTTGTTAAGAATGGGTCTATCATTTTGTATACTCATGCACGGCAAACCTTGGTTTGCTTCCTTGTAATGCACAAACTCAATTTCCTCACCTTCTTTTGTCTCTTTTTCATTAGTATCACTCTCATCGAATTCTATCTCCTTTTTTGTTATGAACAAACTCTCCACTTTCCTCTCTATTTTTGCCTCAATTCCTTTCTTTTCTATCTATCCTTTGGTCTTTTCCCTCAAGGGTCTCACTTTTCTTTTTGCCACTTTCGTTCTCCTTTTCTTTTCCTCTCAAGGCTTTTCTCTCTTGTTCTCTTTTGATTCTCAATTACTTTTTATCCTCGCTAACCTCTCTTGAAGAGAGTGGTGCAAGTGTTATCTTGAGGCCATTAAGCACAAATTAAAACAACCAGAACAAACACAATTCTAATTTCCAAGCAAAAAGTAAGACTAGAATTCAAAACTCTATGCCAAGATCTTTCAATCAAGTGGTCGATTAACACTTCAACAATAGTTCCTGAAAATCATCAAGATCTATGAGACACAATTCCCAAGGATCTTTGAAGAACTAAGGATGAACACCAAGAACATGCTCAGGAACATGAAATTCAAAACTGATGCTCCTTCACCTACTAAGTGAAGGAATCAACCATTCAACATCAATTAACAAAAAAACAACACAATCCAAGATCAAACATCAAGAATCTACACGAAATTCAAAAAGATTTTTGGCGCCGATTTCAAATTTTCATGCTACAAAACCGAATCAAAAAAGTCAAAGCTCCTAGAGACTAGCTCTAGATACCAAATGATGTGATCCTGATTGAATCAAGGAAATGTAGTATCTAACTACGAGCTTTGATCAAAATTGAACAAAAATTCAAATGAAAATTTGGAGGGAAAACAAACTTGATCAAGAATGTGATCACAATGCGAAGCAAGATAATGCTAATGAAGCAAGTACAATGCATGCTCGTTCGGTGCAATTCTCAAGCCTAAGCCGTGAATTCACAAGATCAACAATAGAAGAATTGCAATTGCAACAAAAACTAAGAAAACCGAATTGATCATGAAGTACTAAGTAAAGACACCGTGTGCATGAAGTAACATGGATTGCAAGTAAGTAAAGTAAAGAATAGAAAGGATGGAAGGAGAAGAAGAGGAGGGAATGGCGCCACATTGAGTCCGTTGATTGGAAGATGTGACAAGCCTAGGTTGATTCGCCACAAGAGATCGGAAGCTCTTGATAAGAATATATCAATGGTTCACCCAAAGAGGAGACTACTCTCAACTCAGACTTCTCAAACTTGGACAAACTCAACTCATACATCAAAAAGTGATTCAAATGTGTTACAAACACCTATTTATATGAAACAACAAAACGGATGGAAGCTCATGCTTGCCTCGCGCCTCCTTCTATCTATGTTGGCCTCCGTGACTTAATCCTAAACCCAACAACAAGCCTAATTAAGTCCTAATACAAATTAAACTCAAAGTCCTAAGTTATTACAAACATGTAAATGAAACTCCTAATCCTAAGTCTTTCTAATGATGGCCGTGAGTTGCCTTTCGGAGTAGGATAGTGACTTTGCTTCTTCATCCACTTTAGCTTCATGGCTCGCCTCTTGCTATGATTTTAGGATCACACCATCCCCTCCTTCTTGAAGACAATTCGACCACCCATTGAAGACCCGCATAACTACACTAAAACGAAAAACTCAGTTTTTTTTAAAGCTAAGTGAGGGGTCAAATACAAAGTGAAAGAACTATTCACATGTAAGGCTTGTACAGCTAAACAAGTGAAATGGAATGGAAGTACATGAATTATACCGTTTGAAGATTGATGCAACCACCTAACTTACTCTTTGTTTTACGACATAGGAACCTTGTACTTGTCCTCCCAAATGTTTTAATTCATTAATACAGGATGAATTATCAAGTTTTGGTCCATTGTCCCTCACATCAACATAAGTAATTGGTGTTCTTGGGGTAGTAAAACAACCCCCCCCCCCAATATTCATGGGATGCACCACATTCAAGTTTATAAGATTGTGAAGAAACCAGTAAAGCATGGGTGGGTGCATTAGTAAGCTTTTAAAACAATTCTATATGCAATCCTTGAAAACTTATTGTAAATCCAAATAGATTAAAAGATGCGCTCATATTTTATGGATTTGGAAATGTGCACTCGGCTTTCAAGTTGAATTGCACAGGGCAAGGAAATAGCAACACATGCATCAACACATAGGCCCAAGAATCGTTTCTTCATAACAAATGTTGAGAGTTACGCAAGCCATTAAACAAGTATGCAAATCTAGTGGGTGAAATAGAAGAGTAAAAGAACTAAGCAAGTTACCAAGTAACATAGAATCAGAATGTCTATGATTTTATATACTCATGCACGGCAAACCTTGGTTTGCTTCTTTGTAATGCACAAACTCAATTTCCTCACCTTCTTTTGTCTCTTTTTCATTAGTATCACTCTCATCGAATTCTATCTCCTTTTTTGTTATGAACAAACTCTCCACTTTCCTCTCTATTTTTTGCCTCAATTCCTGTCTTTTCTATCCTTTCGCCTTTTCCCTCAAGGGTCTCACTTTTCTTTTTGCCACTTTCGTTCTCCTTTTCTTTTCCTCTCAAGGCTTTTCTCTCTTGTTCTCTTTTGATTCTCAATTACATTTTATCCTAGCTAACCTCTCTTGAAGAGAGTGGTGCAAGGGTTATCTTTCAATCAAGTGGTTGATTAACACTTCAACAACAGTTCATGAAAATCATCAAGATCTATGAGACACAATTCCCAAGGATCTTTGAAGAACTAAGGATGAACACCAAGAACATGCTCAAGAACATGAAAGTAAAAACTGATGCTCCTTCACCTACTGAGTGAAGGAATCAACAATTCAACATCAATTAACATCAAAACAATACAATCCAAGATCAAACATCAAGAATCTACACGAAATTCAAAAAGATTTTTGGCGCCGATTTCAAATTTTCATGCTATGAAACTGAATCAAAAAAGTCAAAGCTCCTAGAGACTAGCTCTAGATACCAAATGATGTGATCCTGATTGAGACATGGAAATGTAGTATCCAACTACGAGCTTTGATCAAAATTGATCTAAAATTCAAATGAAAATTTGGAGAGAAAACAAACTTGATCAAGAATGTGATCACAATGCGAAGCAAGATAATGCTAATGAACAAGTACAATGCAAGCTCGTTGGGTGCAATTCTCAAGCCTAAGCCGTGAATTCACAAGATCAACAATAGAAGAATTGCAATTGCAATAAAAACTAAGAAAACCAAAATTGATCATGAAGTACTTAGTAAAGACACCGTGTGCATGAAGTAACATGGATTGCAAGTAAGTAAAGTAAAGAATAGAAAGGATGGACAAGAAGAGGAGGGAATGGCGCCACATTGAGTCCGTTGATTGGAAGATGTGACAAGCCTAGGTTGATTCGCCACAAGAGATCGGAAGCTCTTGATAAGAATCTATTAATGGTTCACCCAAAGAGGAGACTACTCTCAACTCAGACTTCTCAAACTTGGACAAACTCAACTCATACATCATAAAGTGATTCAAATGTGTTACAAACACCTATTTAGATGAAACAACAAAACGGATGGAAGCTCATGCTCGCCTCGCGCCTCCTTCTAGCTATGTTGGCCTCCGTGACTTAATCCTAAGCCCAATTACAAGCCTAATTAAGTCCTAATACAAATTAAACTCAAAGTCCTAAGTTATTACAAACATGTAAATGAAACATCTAATCCTAAGTCTTTCTAATGATGGCCCTGAGTTGCCTTTCGGAGTAGGAGAGTGACTTTGCTTCTTCATCCACTTTAGCTTCATGGCTCGCCTCTTGCTATGATTTTAGGATCACACCATCCCCTCCTTCTTGAAGACAATTCGACCACCAATTGAAGACCCGCATAACTACATTAAAACCAAAAACTCAGTTTTTTTTTAAAGCTAAGTGTGTGATGTGAGCCCACTAAGGAGCTTGGACCAAGGAGCACTACAAGGACTTGGTGGACCCATGACAAGAGCTAGGATCAAGAAAGCCCAAGAAGTCTTAAACCAAGTGGTGACAACCTTGATGGAAACATTCCCAAGTTTAAGTCTTGATGGAGTGGAGCCCAAATTCGTTACTTGTCTTATCCATCTTGAAGACATATGATGTTGATGGGCATGAGCTTCTTCAAAGCCCATTTACTAGTTTTATTTCTAGTTGAATAAAGTGTAAAAGACTTTGTGTGGATCCAATTTTGGGGGAACTTTACTTTGGTGTCCATGAAGTGTGGGCTACAATAAGTTTGTATGATGACCAAGCCCACTTCATGAGGATGCACGAAAATGGGAAGCTTCTAGGAGGGCAACCTTTGGCTTGCATGCCTAGGTAACTCTTTCAGAAGATGTGGAACCACTTTTTATTACTTACTTAAGTAGGATAGTTATTTAGCCACTTAGTGGATGAGTAAAAGCTTTTATTACACCACTTAGTGGGATGTTCATGAATGGGGTTTTGTCATCTAGTGATGACCCTTTGTATGCATATTCTATGCAGCCCCATCCCCTATATGTATTCGAATTCTATGATGAGTAAAAGGGACTAAGAAGTTGATTTTGGATTGAATCCAATTGTGAGGGTTTTGTCTCTCTAAGGTTCTTGATTGAGCCACCCTGCTTGATCTTATCAAGAGTCCAGGACTTTTGTGGCGATCTTCACTAGGCTTATCAAATCCCCTTGGATTTGTGGCGCCTCTCCCCCATTCTCATCTCCATCCATTTTCTTGTTTCCTTCTTTCTTGAATTGATCACATGTTCTTCTTAATTTTCATTGGTAGTCTCACCAACTGTGCTTGATAATTCAACCTAAGATCTTCAACAAGGCAACCCACTAATTTGGTTGTCATCAAGTGGCCTCAAAGCTCAGGTTTGGTTGAATTATTTTTTGTGTTTTGTTCTTCAATTTTCTTCTTGTTCTTCATCTTCAACCTTTCTTCTTTTCTATCCAAATATTACTTTGATTCTATTTTGAAGGGAATTTTCTTTGCTTTTATGTTTCTGCCCCAAAACAAGTTTGCAAGTGTTTTTCTCTTCATGGAAAAGTAAAAAAAAAAAAAAAAAAAAAAAAAAAAAAAAAAAAAAAAAGAAACCAGCGCAAAAAAAAAAAATAGAGAAAGAATAAAAAAAAAAAAATCTTATTTGGGCAAATTGTGTTCATGACAAAGCTTCCCTTCATTCTTGTTTGTATTCTTGTGAAAGCTTTTCCCTGTCTTGCTTTTCCTTTGTTCTTGATAAGTCTTGTTGAATATTGCTATTTGGATTTGGACATTTTTGTGTGGATTGGAGGTTGACTCCTTTAAGAACTATAAGAGGACATATTGAGAGGAAAAAGGCAAGAGTGCAAAATTAAATATTGTGTGGAAAAAGCCTAATTGAGTGTATCACAATTTTGAGTGAAACACGTGAGGGAGTGTGGTGAGAAGTTTAAAATTCTTGTTATATTTAATCTTTTGTTTCAAGTGATGGCAGATGATAGCCCACCTCTTTCTCCAAGGTCCGCAATTCTCCAAGCTAGGATGACTAATCAAATCCGCACCCTTACAAGGCAAATGGAGGCAATGCAAGCAAATTATGATAGACAACTTGCCATCCTTCAAGCCCGTGATGAGTCAAGTGGATATGAAAGTGAAAGAGGAAGACCTAGAGGACGAGGACATAGAGGAAGAAGGCGTGACAGAGAGGATAGAATTGAAGGAGTCAGGATCAAAGTTCCTACCTTCCATGGGAAGAATGATCCCTAAGCCTACTTGGAGTGGGAGATGAAGATGGAGCAAGTGTTTGATTGCAACAACTACAATGAAAGGAAGACAGTGAAGGTAGCCGCTCTTGAATTTAAAGACTATGCACTTGTTTGGTGGGATCAAATGCAAAAGGAAAGAAGAAGGTATGAGGAGGAGCCAATTGAAACTTGGGCCGAAATGAAACAAGTCATGAGGAGAAGATTTGTGCCATCCCATTACCATAGAGATCTTCACAACAAATTGCAAAGATTGACCCAAGGATCCAAGAGTGTTGATGAGTACCACAAAGAGATGGAGTTGGCCTTGATTAGGTCCAACATTCATGAAGAGAGGGAGGCTACTATGGCTCAGTTCTTACATGGATTAAATCAAGAGATTCAAGATATAGTGGAGCTTCAAAACTATGTGGAGATTGAGGATTTGGTCCAACAAGCTATCAAGGTGGAACAACAACTTAAGAGGAAGAAGTCCAAATTTTCTTCTTCTAAGTTTTCACCTTCAAGTTGGAAGGACAAATCAAAGAAGGAGGGCACCTCAACTTCCAAGGAGGCCGTGACTAGCACACATGGAAAGAAACCTATGGAAGCCTCTACTACACCTAGAAACCGTGATGTGAAATGCTTCAAATGTTTGGGTCATGGACATATTACATCTCAATGCCCAAGTAAAAAGGTGATGATAATGAGGAATGATGAAGTTGTAACACAATCCGAGGCCTCTAGTGAAGAAGAAAGTGAGGGAGAAATAGTACCGGAAGGAGATTTGCTCATGGTGAGGAGACTTTTGGGAAGCCAAGTCAAAGAGCATGATGAAAGCCAAAGAGAAAATATCTTCCATACAAGGTGCATGATACAAGGGAAGGTATGTTCTTTAATTATTGATGGTGGGAGTTGTGCTAATGTTGCTAGTGCTAGAATGGTTTCTAAATTGAATCTTGTGGCTAAACCACATCCACGGCCATATAAAGTCCAATGGCTTAGTGAAGTTGGTCAGATGACCGTGAACAAGCAAGTTGAAGTTTGCTTCTCCATTGGAAAGTGTCATGATAATGTTCTATGTGATGTGTTACCCATGGAGGCAAGTCATATGTTGCTTGGGAGGCCTTGGCAATTTGATAAAAAGGCCAACCATGATGGATATACAAACAAGTTCTCTTTTATGCACCAAGACCGCAAGGTCACTCTTACACCATTGTCTCCAAGAGAAGTAAGTGAGGATCAACTTAAATTGAGAGAGAAAAAAATGCAAGAGGAAAAAGAAAAAGAGAGTGAAAACAAGAGTGATGGCCAAAAGAATAAAGATCAAAAAGAAGAAAAAAAAAAGTGAGAAGAAAGAGAGTTATTTGGCAACAAAAAGTGAGGTGAAGACAGCTTTGATTTCTAGGCAGCCCCTATACATGTTTTATTGCAAAGAATATTGTTTGAATGCTAATGCTTCTAATGAACTCCCTTTGCCTAGTGGTGTTGAAACTCTTGTGCAGGAATTTGGTGATGTGTTTCCAAAGGAAGTGCCACATGGCCTACATCCTTTAAGTGGGATTGAACATCACATTGATCTCATTCCGGGTGCATCATTACCCAATAGGCCAGCCTATAGGAGCAACCCTCAAGAGACTAAAGAAATACAAAAGCAAGTTGAGGAGCTGATGCAAAGGGGATGGGTCAAAGAGAGTTTGAGCCCATGTGCTATACCAGTCATCCTAGTGCCCAAAAAGGATGGGAGTTGGAGGATGTGCACTGATTGTAGGGCTGCCAACAACATCACTATCAAGTATAGACACCTTATCCCTAGACTTGATGACTTGTTAAATGATTTGTTTGGTGCTTGCTTATTTTCTAAAATTGATTTAAAGAGTGGGTACCATCAAATTAGGATAAGGGAAGGGGATGAATGGAAAACTGCTTTCAAAACGAAATATGGTTTGTATGAATGGATGGTTATGCCTTTTGGTTTAACTAATGCACCTAGTACTTTTATGAGGTTAATGAACCATGTTTTGAGAGAATTTTTGGGTAAGTTTGTTGTTGTATATTTTGATGATATCTTGATATATAGCAAAAGCCTAGATGAACATCATGAACATTTGAGGGCTGTTTTGCATGTGTTAAGAAAAGAGAAGTTGTATGCAAATTTTGAAAAATGCACTTTTTGTGTGGACCATGTGATCTTCCTTGGTTTTGTTGTAAATGCAAAAGTGGTCCATGTTGATAAAGAGAAAATTAAGGCCATTCAAGATTGGCCAACCCCCAAAAATGTGAGTGAAGTGAGGAGCTTTCATGGCTTGGCTAGTTTCTATAGGAAGTTTGTGAGGGACTTTAGTCCTTTGGCTGCACCTCTTAATGAAATTGTCAAGAAAAATGTTGCTTTTAAATGGGGGGAGAAACAAGAACTTGCATTTCAAGTGCTAAAAGAAAAACTTACTCATGCACCATTACTTGTTTTGCCTAATTTTGCTAAATCTTTTGAGATTGAATGTGATGCTTCTAATATTGGTGTTGGAGCTGTTTTGATGCAAGAAGGGCATCCAATTGCATATTTTAGTGAGAAATTAAGTGGTGCTGCCCTTAATTATCCTACCTATGATAAGGAGTTGTATGCCTTGGTGAGGGCGTTGCAAACAAGGCAACATTATCTTTTGCCCAAGGAATTTGTCATCCATAGTGACCATGAGTCCTTGAAGTATTTGAAAGGACAAGGGAAGTTGAATAAAAGACATGCCAAGTGGGTTGAGTTTCTTGAGCAATTTCCCTATGTCATCAAGCATAAAAAGGGTAAGACCAACATTGTGGCGGATGCACTTTCAAGGAGGTATACTTTACTTTCTACCCTTGAAACAAAATTGTTTGGACTTGAATGCATAAAGGAATTGTATGAGCATGATAAAGATTTTTCTCATATCTATGCTACATGTGTGCATGCGGCTCAAAATGGTTATTTTAGACACCAAGGGTTTTTGTTTAAAGAAAAAAGATTATGTGTGCCTAAAAGTTCCATAAGAGACTTACTTTTAAAAGAGGCGCATGAAGGGGGTCTAATGGGGCATTTTGGGGTCCAAAAGACTTTAGATATGTTGCATGAGCATTTTCATTGGCCACACATGAAACATGATGTGCAAAAGTTTTGTGAAAAATGCATTGTTTGTAAGAAGTCTAAATCTAAAGTGATGCCTCATGGTCTTTACACTCCTTTGCCTATTCCTGATTTTCCTTGGATTGATTTGTCAATGGATTTTGTTGTGGGACTACCTAGGACAAGGAATGGTAAGGATTCAATCTTTGTGGTTGTGGATAGGTTTTCAAAAATGGCAAATTTTATACCATGCAAAAAGATTGATGATGCTTGTCATGTTGCTGAATTATTTTTTAAAGAAGTGGTAAGGCTTCATGGCCTTCCAAGAAGTATTGTTAGTGATAGGGACACAAAGTTCCTAAGTCACTTTTGGAGGACATTGTGGGGAAAACTAGGTACAAATCTTCTTTTCTCCACTACTTGCCATCCCCAAACGGATGGGCAAAGCACTACAAGGACTTGGTGGACCCATGACAAGAGCTAGGATCAAAAAAGCCCAAGAAGTCTTAAACCAAGTGGTAACAACCTTGATGGAAACAAGCCCAAGTTTAAGTCTTGATGGAGTGGAGCCCAAATTGGTTGCTTGTCTTATCCATCTTGAAGACATACGTTGTTGATGGGCATGAGCTTCTTCAAAGCCCATTTACTAGTTTTATTTCTAGTTGAATAAAGTGTAAAAGACTTTGTGTGGATCCAATTTTGGGGGAACTTCACTTTGGTGTCCATGAACTGATGAGATCCCTCATGACAACACTCACCAAGCATCACCTAAAGAGGAAGAAGAGGACTCAAGCTTAAGGAACATAGTTGGGCCTATGACAAGATCAAGATTGAAGAAGGCCCAAAGTGCACTTGAAGTGAAAGTAGTCAACCTCATGGACATGAAGATCAACCAAGAGGAAGAACCAAGAATGGTGAACCTCTCACAACTTGAGGTCACGGCTACATAGCCTAGTTTAGGAAACCATGTAATAAAAGTAGGACTTTTAGTACTTTGACTTTTCTAGTTTGACTTTTGCATCATGGACTTGTAAATGGGCCAAGATGGAGTCATCAAGGCCCATCCAAGTAGGGAGAGGCGCGCTCCTACCTTGCATAAGAGGAGCTTAGGCGCGCCTACACATAAGGAAGTTAGGAGCCATATAAAGACCTCCTTGTACTCATTTTTGAATCATAATTGGAAGTTTAGAATTTTTCTCACATTGAGAATTTAGAGAGAGTTGAGAGAGAGAGTCTCCTCTTGAAGGTTCTAGAGTAGAACCTTGTGATTCTCATCAAGAGCTCCTTACTCTTGTGTCGGATCTTCCTTGAGCTTATCACTCCATCTAATCCATGGAGTTGTGGCGCTTTCTTCCATTTCCCTTCCCCTTCATCTTTTCCCTTTCTTTTTGAATTCAAGTTGCCTCACGCCTAAAGCCTTAGGCTTATCTTAGGATTTATGCATTTTAGCTTTATGTTGTTTAGGAATTGTGGATCCATGATTCTTGTGATTTGATGATCAAGCTTTGGCTTGAGGTGGAGCTAGTTCTCTCAATTTTCCTCAAGATCATCAAAAATGAACAAGTTTGGATTTCCCTCCAATTTTTAGTTTGAATTTTCATTTCAATTTCGGATCAATTCTCCTAGAACGATCCTACATTCAATAGATCCATCTTGGATCATAACATTTGGTATCTAGAGCTAGCCTCTAGGAGAGTTGGAAGCTTGAAAAAAAAAATTTCAAAAAAATTTTGGCGCAAATTTCAAATTTGAAATTTGTTCTTGGCGCCAATTTTTAAATTTAAAAATTCTAGATCTAGATCCTTTTGATCTTGATTTTGTGTTCTACTTGGTAGTTTGTTGTTATTTGTGATGGAATTTTCGAGATCTACATAGATTTGTGTTAGTTTTGTTAATTCTCTTGAATTTGAATTTTCTTGTTATTCATAAGTGTTCTTCATATTTCTTAAGATCCTTGGGATAATTGCTTGATAGATCTTGATGAATTTCAAAAGTGTTGGTTAATTTGTTGATCAACCACTTGAATGAAAGATCTAAGCATCAAAATAGTGAATTCTAAATTTATTTGTTGAAATTCAATTTGCTTCTTGCAAAAGCACTTTAGAAGGCTCTTTGATCTTACATTTGTATTAATTGCTTAGTTTGGGCTGTTTGTGTGATTTCGAAAAGTCAGTGGCTGTTATATAAAAAAAAAATAGTCCAGAAATTATAGATAAGAAAAAAGAGTCCAAATCTGAAAAATCCGAAGGACAAAAACGCAAATTTAAAAAAAAATTGGGGCAAAAGTGCAAATGCTGAAAGTTTCGAAAAAAATTTTATTTGCAGAAAAAGACTTGCCACTATTCAGCCTAGAAACTTTGTGTGTGAGCCTACTTGAGCAAGAAAATTTCGAAAATCAAAGAACACATTAAGAAAGTTCATTTTCAACTTCTTCTTTCTTCTTAATTCTTCTTGTTCTACTTGTCTTCTTGCATTTCTATTTGAGTGTGCTAATTCTTGTTGAGCATTTTTAGTTTGTCTTTTAAACTTCTTAGTTTCGTCTTGTAGTGTTCTTTCCTTGAAATTCTTGTGAGTGAATTACTCTTGGTTTGATTTGTTTACAAGTGTATTTGGCTTTATATCTTGGAATTGCTTGTTTCTGCTTCAAGAGCCTTTGAGTGAGACTTTAGAGTGGAAAAAGGCAAGAGTGTGCATTTGCTAAAAAGCCTAATTGTGTGAAACACGAGTGAACATTACAAGAGTGAAACACTTAGTTGAGTGGTGAGGTCCATTTTATTTCTTTATTTCATTGTTGAAAATTGTAAACATGTCACAAACTAGAGGTGATGGTGAAGGTAGTACACCACCTTCCCCTAGAACCTTGGCCTATGATATGAAACTTCAAAGAATGACACGGCATTTGGAAAGGCTTCTAGAAAGGCAAAATGATGTGGTTAATGAAAGACTTGAAGGCCTTGAAAGAGCTTCAAGAGGCACAAGAACTAGAAGTCCAAGGCAAGAAAGTTCCTCTCATGCAAATTCATCACATGAAGACAATGAATATGAAGAGGAGGGCCGAAGGAGAAGGAGGCATAGGAGGAGGCATGGAGACCATGGTGAGGATAGAGTGAGGAGACAAAATGATAGACTTGAGGGAGTAAAAGTAAAAGTGCCAACATTTCAAGGTAAAAATGATCCCGAGTTATATCTAGAGTGGGAGACAAAAATAGAGCAAATTTTTGAATGCCAACATTATAGTGAAGAGAAGAAGGTTAAGGTGGCATCCATAGAGTTTGTGGACTATGCATTAATATGGTGGGATCAACTAATCAAGGAGAAAAGGAGGAATGGAGATGATCCAATTTCTACTTGGAGAGAAATGAAGGCCATTATGAGGAAGAGATTTGTTTCTTCACACTATCATAGGGAGCTCCATAACAAGCTTCAAAGGCTTAATCAAGGCAACAAAAGTGTGGACGAATACTATAAGGAGATGGAGGTTGCATTGAATAGGGCCAACATATTTGAAGAAAGAGAAGCAACCATGGCAAGATTCCTCAATGGTTTGAATCAAGAAATCTTGGATATAGTTGAATTGCACCATTATGTTGAATTAGAAGATTTGGTGCATCAAGCAATCAAAGTTGAGCAACAATTGAAGAGAAAGAGATCCTACAAGAAGCCATTCAACAACTATTCCTCATCAAGTTGGAAGGACAAGTCTAAGAAGGAGGGAACCACATTCAAGACCAATGAAGGTTTGGGTCCTAATGTCTTCAAAGGTAAAAATGTATCAAGTCCTACTTCAATTCCATCAACTTCTAGGAATAGAGATATTAAATGTTTTAAATGCTTGGGTAGGGGTCATATAGCTTCTCAATGTCCAAATAAAAGGACCATGGTAATTAAAGAGGGAGGGTATGAAACATGTAATTCTTCTCCTTCTTCCCCTATGTCCACTAGTGAAAGTGAAGAAGAGAGTGAAGTGAAAGCATTAGAAGGGGATTTACTCATGGTTAGGAGGTTGCTTGGGGTTCAATTAAAAGAGAAGGATGATAGCCAAAGAGAGAACATCTTCCACACAAGATGCACTATCCAAGACAAGCTTTGCTCATTGATAATTGATGGTGGATCTTGTACTAATGTTGCAAGCACAAGACTAGTGGAAAAACTTGGGTTGAAGACTACTTTGCATCCACGGCCTTACAAGCTTCAATGGCTAAGTGAAGAGGGTGAATTGTTAGTCAACAAGCAAGTAATGTTGAGCTTCTCCATTGGGAAGTATGAAGATGAAGTTCTTTGTGATGTGGTTCCAATGGAAGCGGGGCATATCCTACTTGGAAGACCATGGCAATTTGATAGGAATGTGGTGCGTGATGGTCATTCCAACAAATTTACTTTTGTACATAGAAATAGGAAAGTTACTCTTGTACCTCTTTCACCAAGAGAAGTGTGTGAGGATCAAGTGAAATTAAGAGTGAAAAGAGAGCAAGAGAGAAAAGCCATAAAAGAAAAAGAAATTGAGTGTGAAAAAGAATCAAAGAAAAATGGAAAAGGACATAAGAGAGAAAAGCAAGAGGTTGAGGTAAGAGAAGAGAGAACAAAAGAGAGCTTGTTCATAAAAGAAAGAGAGGTGAAGAGAGCATATCTTGCAAGGCAACCACTATACCTACTCTATCTTCGTGAAACTTGCTTAACTCAAAATAAATTGACTCAACCTACAACTTTGCCAACTTCTTTTGAATCTCTCATAAACGAATATGTGGATGTATTTCCAAAAGATATTCCTTGCGGCCTACCACCTATGAGGGGGATTGAGCACCAAATGGATTTAATTCCAAGTGCTTCTCTACCTAATAGGCCGGCCTATAGAAGCAATCCACAAGAAACAAAAGAGATTCAAAAGCAAGTAGAAGATCTCTTGAAAAAGGATGGGTACGGGAATCTCTAAGTCCTTGTGCTATGCCCGTCATCCTTGTTCCAAAGAAAGATGGCACTTGGAGAATGTGCACGGATTGTAGATCCATCAACAACATTACCATAAAATATAGGCATCCAATCCCTCGCCTTGATGACTTATTAGATGAGTTGCATGGTTCATGCTACTTTTCTAAAATAGATCTCAAGAGTGGATATCATCAAATAAGGATTAGGGAGGGGGATGAATGGAAAACCGCCTTTAAGACAAAATATGGACTTTATGAATGGATAGTCATGCCTTTTGGGCTAACTAATGCACCTAGCACATTCATGAGGCTCATGAATCATGTCTTGAGGGATTTTCTAGGCAAATTTGTGGTAGTGTACTTTGATGACATTTTGATCTATAGCATGACACTTGAGGTGCATATTGAACATGTTAGAAGTGTCTTGCAAGTGCTACGGAAAGAGCAATTGTATGCTAATCTTGAGAAATGCTCTTTTTGTACTCATCAAGTTGTATTCCTTGGGTTTGTTGTGAGTTCCAAAGGTGTACAAGTTGATGAGGGGAAAATAAAAGCCATTAAAGAGTGGCCAACTCCCAAAACCGTGGGAGAAGTGAGAAGCTTCCATGGATTGGCAAGTTTCTATAGGAGATTTGTCAGAGATTTTAGCACTTTGGCCGCACCCCTAAATGAAGTGGTTAAGAAGCATGTTGGTTTTAAATGGGGTCAAGAACAAGAAAAGGCTTTTAATTTGTTAAAAGAAAAACTCACAAATGCACCAATCCTTGCGCTTCCAAATTTTGTGAAGTCCTTTGAAATAGAGTGTGATGCCTCTAATGTAGGCATTGGGGCTGTTTTGCTTCAAGAAGGCCACCCCATTGCTTATTTTAGTGAGAAACTTAGTGGGGCAAGTTTGAACTACTCTACTTATGATAAAGAATTATATGCCCTAGTAAGGAGTCTCAAGGTGTGGCAACACTACGTATTGCCTAAAGAATTCGTGATACATAGTGATCATGAGTCCTTGAAGCACTTAAAAGGACAAGGGAAGCTAAACAAGCGCCATGCAAAGTGGGTGGAATTCATTGAACAATTTCCATATGTGATTAAACACAAAAAGGGAAAAATGAACATGGTGGCCGATGCTCTATCAAGGAGATATAATTTGCTTGCCACATTAGAAACCAAAATCCTAGGGTTTAATCACATAAAGGAATTGTATGCTTGTGATATAGAATTCTCTCAAATTTTCAAAGAGTGTGAGCAAGGGGCGCATAAGGAATTTTACTTGCATGATGGTTTTCTTTTTAAAGATAAGCGATTGTGTGTCCCTAAACATTCAATGAGGGAATTATTAATAAAAGAAGCGCATGAGGGAGGCTTAATGGGGCACTTCGGGGTGAAAAAGACAATGGACATTCTTCTTGAACACTTTTATTGGCCTTGTCTTAAGAAAGAAGTGCATAAATGGTGCCAAAAATGTATTGTTTGTAAGAGGGCTAAATCGACTAGCAAACCTCATGGATTGTACTCTCCCTTGCCTATTCCTATGGCCCCTTGGATGAACATATCCATGGACTTTATTGTAGGGCTCCCTAGGACTAAACAAGGAAGAGATTCAATCTTTGTTGTGGTGGACCGATTCTCAAAAATGGCCCATTTCATCCCTTGTCATAAAAGTGATGATGCATGTCACATAGCCAACCTTTTCTTCAAAGAAATTGTTAGGCTACATGGGGTGCCTAAGAGCATAGTCTCGGATAGGGATACAAAGTTCTTGAGCCATTTTTGGAGAACTCTATGGAATAAATTGGGAACAAAATTGCTCTTTTCCACCACTTGTCATCCCCAAACGGATGGGCAAACGGAGGTTGTGAATCGAACATTGTCAACCCTTCTTAGAGCAATCATTAAAAAGAATTTGAAAACTTGGGAGGAGTGTTTACCATTTGTTGAATTTGCTTATAATCGAGTTACACACTCCACCACACTTTGCTCACCATTTGAAGTGGTATACGGGTTCAATCCCCTAACTCCACTTGACCTACTTCCCTTGCCCAATGCGTCTAACTTGATGCATAAAGATGGCAAAACAAAAGCTGAATTTGTTCAAAAGCTGCATGAAAAAGTCAAGGCACAAATTGAAAAGCGTTTAGAACAAAATGCCAAATTTGCAAATAAGGGAAGGAAACATGTTGTCTTTCAACCCGGGGATTGGGTATGGGTTCATTTGAAAAAAGAAAGATTTCCCTCAAAAAGGAAATCCAAATTAAACCCAAGGGGGGAT
Source organism: Ammopiptanthus mongolicus (assembly GCA_039655645.1). NCBI lineage: Eukaryota > Viridiplantae > Streptophyta > Magnoliopsida > Fabales > Fabaceae > Ammopiptanthus > Ammopiptanthus mongolicus. Next base: position 59,250,387 of record CM077346.1, on the reverse strand, counting down.
GGACCATTTCAAGTCTTGGAGCGAATTAATGATAATGCATATAAAATAGACTTGCCAGGTGATTACAATGTGAGCGCCACTTTCAATGTTAGTGACTTGAGTTTATTTGATGTAGGTGACCAAGAACTAAATTCGGGGTCGAATTCACTCCAAGAAGGAGGGGATGATGAGATCCTTCATGACAACACTCACCAAGCATCACCTAAAGAGGAAGAAGAGGACTCAAGCTTAAGGAACATAGTTGGGCCTATGACAAGATCAAGATTGAAGAAGGCCCAAAGTGCACTTGAAGTGAAAGTAGTCAACCTCATGGACATGAAGATCAACCAAGAGGAAGAACCAAGAATGGTGAACCTCTCACTCACGGCTACATAGCCTAGTTTAGGAAACCATGTAATAAAAGTAGGACTTTTAGTACTTTGACTTTTCTAGTTTGACTTTTGCATCATGGACTTGTAAATGGGCCAAGATGGAGTCATCAAGGCCCATCCAAGTAGGGAGAGGCGCGCTCCTACCTTGCATAAGAGGAGCTTAGGCGCGCCTACACATAAGGAAGTTAGGAGCCATATAAATACCTCCTTGTACTCATTTTTGAATCATAATTGGAAGTTTAGAATTTTTCTCACATTGAGAATTTAGAGAGAGTTGAGAGAGAGAGTCTCCTCTTGAAGGTTCTAGAGTAGAACCTTGTGATTCTCATCAAGAGCTCCTTACTCTTGTGGCGGATCTTCCTTGAGCTTATCACTCCATCTAATCCATGGAGTTGTGGCGCTTTCTTCCATTTCCCTTCCCCTTCATCTTTTCCCTTTCTTTTTGAATTCAAGTTGCCTCACGCCTAAAGCCTTAGGCTTATCTTAGGATTTATGCATTTTAGCTTTATGTTGTTTAGGAATTGTGGATCCATGATTCTTGTGATTTGATGATCAAGCTTTGGCTTGAGGTGGAGCTAGTTCTCTCAATTTTCCTCAAGATCATCAAAAATGAACAAGTTTGGATTTCCCTCCAATTTTTAGTTTGAATTTTAATTTCAATTTCGGATCAATTCTCCTAGAACGATCCTACATTCAATAGATCCATCTTGGATCATAACATGAAGTGTGGGCTACACTAAGTTTGTATGATGACCAAGCCCACTTCATGAGGATGCACGAAAATGGGAAGCTTCTAGGAGGGCAACCTTTGGCTTGCATGCCTAGGTTACTCCTTTAGAAGATGTGGAACCACTTTTTATTACTTACTTAAGTAGGATAGTTATTTAGCCACTTAGTGGATGAGTAAAAGCTTTTATTACACCACTCAGTGGGATGTTCATGAATGGGGTTTTGTCATCTAGTAATGACCCTTTGTATGCATATTCTATGCAGCCCCATCCCCTATATGTATTCGAATTCTATGATGAGTAAAAGGGACTAAGAAGTTGATTTTGGATTGAATCCAATTCTGAGGGTTTTGTCTCTCTAAGGTTCTTGTTTGAGCCACCCCCTTGATCTTATCGAGAGTCCAAGATTTTTGTGGCGATCTTCACTAGGCTTATCAAATCCCCTTGGATTTGTGGCGCCTCTCCCCCTTTCTCATCTCCATCCATTTTCTTGTTTCCTTCTTTCTTGAATTGATAACATGTTCTTCTTAATTTTCATTGGTAGTCTCACCAACTGTGCTTGATAATTCAACCTAAGATCTTCAACAAGGCAACCCACTAATTTGGTTGTCATCAGCGTGGGCTCAAATACAAAGTGAAAGAACTATTCACATGTAAGTCTTGTACAGCTAAACAAGTGAAATGGAATGGAAGTAAACGAATTATACCATTTGAAGATTGATTCAACCACCTAACTTACTTTTGGTTTTACGACATAGGAACATTGTACTTGTACTCCCAAAGGTTTTAATTCATTAATATAGGTTGAATTATCAAGTTTTGGTCCATTGTCCCTCACATCAACATAAGTAATTGGTTTTCTTGGGGTAGTAAAACAACCCCCCTGATGAGATCCCTCATGACAACACTCACCAAGCATCACCTAAAGAGGAAGAAGAAGACTCAAGCTTAAGGAACATAGTTGGGCCTATGACAAGGTCAAGATTGAAGAAGGCCCAAAGTGCACTTGAAGTGAAAGTAGTCAACCTCATGGACATGAAGATCAACCTAGAGGAAGAACCAAGAATGGTGAACCTCTCACAACTTGAGGTCACGGCTACATAAGCTAGTTTAGGAAACCATGTAATAAAAGTAGGACTTTTATTACTTTGACTTTTCTAGTTTGACTTTTGCATCATGGACTTGTAAATGGGCCAAGATGAAGTCATCAAGGCCCATCCAAGTAGGGAGAGGCGCGCTCATACCTTGCATAGGAGGAGCTTAGGCGCGCCTAAGCATAAGGGAGTTAGGAGCCATATAAATACCTCTTTGTACTCATTTTGAATCATAATTGAAAGTTTAGAATTTTTCTCACATTGAGAATTTAGAGAGAGTTGAGAGAGAGAGTCTCCTCTTGAAGGTTCTAGAGTAGAACCTTGTGATTCTCATCAAGAGCTTCTTACTCTTGTGGCGGATCTTCCTTGAGCTTATCACTCCATCTAATCCATGGAGTTGTGGCGCTTTCTTCCATTTCCCTTCCCCTTCATCTTTTCCCTTTCTTTTTGAATTCAAGTTGCTTCACGCCTAAAGCCTTAGGCTTATCTTAGGATTTATGCATTTTAGCTTTATGTTGCTTAGGAATTGTGGATCCATGATTCTTGTGATTTGATGATCAAGCTTTGGCTTGAGGTGGAGCTAGTTCTCTCAATTTTCCTCAAGATCATAAAAAATGAACAAGTTTGGATTTCCCTCCAATTTTTAGTTTTGAATTTTCATTTCAATTTCGGATCAATTCTCCTAGAACGATCCTACATTCAATAGATCCGCCTTGGATCATAACATTTGGTATCTAGAGCTAGCCTCTAGGAGAGTTAGAAGCTTGAAAAAATTTCAAAAAAATTTTGGCTAATTTGAAATTTGTTCTTGGCGCCAATTTTCAAAAATTTGAAAATCTAGATCTAGATCCTTTTGATCTTGATTTTGTGTTCTACTTGTGTAGTTTGTTGTTATTTGTGTTGGAATTTTCGAGATCTACATAGATTTGTGTTAGTCTTGTTAATTCTTTTGAATTTGAATTTTCTTGATGTTCATAAGTGTTCTTCATATTTCTTAAGATCCTTGGGATAATTGCTTGATAGATCTTGATGAATTTCAAAAGTGTTGGTTAACTTATTGATCAACCACTTGAATGGAAGATCTAAGCATCAAAATAGTGAATTCTATATTTGATTTTTGAAATTCAATTTGCTTCTTACAAAAGCAATTTTAGAAGGCTCTTTGATCTTATATTTGTATTAATTGTTTTGTTTGGGCTGTTTTAGTAATTTCGAAAAGTCAGTGGCTGTTCTTAAAAAAAAAATAGTGCAGAAATTATAGAAAAGGAAAAAGAGTCCAAATCTGAAAAATCCAAAGGACCAAAACGCAATTTTAAAAAAAATTGGGGCAAAAGTGCAAATACTAAAAGTTTCGAAAAAAAATATTTATTTTCAGAAAAAGACTTGCCACTATTCAGCCTAGAAACTTTGTGTATGAGCCTACTTGAGCAAGAAAATTTCGAAACTCAAGAACAGCTTAAGAAAAGGTCATTTTCAACTTCTTCTTTCTTCTTAATTCTTTCTTGTTCTACTTGTCTTCTTGCATTTCTATTTGAGTGTGCTAATTCTTGTTGAGCATTTTTAGTTTGTCTTTTAAACTTCCTAGTTTTGTCTTGTAGTTTTCTTTCTTTGAAATTCTTGTGAGTGATTACTCTTGGTTTGATTTGTTTACAAGTGTATTTGGCTTTATATCTTGGAATTGCTTGTTTCTACTTCAAGAGCCTTTAATTGAGACTTTAGAGTGGAAAAAGGCAAGAGTGTGCATTTGCTAAAAAGCCTAATTGTGTGAAACACGAGTGAACATTACAAGAGTGAAACACTTAGTTGAGTGGTGAGGTCCATTTTATTTCTTTGTTTTATTGTTGAAAAAAAAATTGTAAACATGTCACAAACTAGAGGTGATGGTGTAGTACACCACCTTCCCCTAGAACCTTGGCCTATTATATGAAACTTCAAAGAATGACACGGCATTTGGAAAGGCTTCTAGAAAGGCAAAATGATGAGGTCAATGAAAGACTTGAAGGCCTTGAAAGAGCTTCAAGAGGCACAAGAACTAGAAGTCCAAGGCAAGAAAGTTCCTCTCATGCAAATTCATCACATGAAGACAATGAATATGAAGAGGATGACCGAAGGAGAAGGAGGCATAAAAGGAGACATGGAGAGTATGGGGAGGATAGAGTGAGGAGACAACATGATAGGCTTGAAGGTGTAAAAATAAAAGTGCTTACATTTCAAGGTAAAAATGATCCCGAATTGTACTTAGAGTGGGAAACAAAAATAGGGCAAATTTTTGCATGCCAACATTATAGTGAAGAGAAGAAGGTTAAGGTGGCATCCATAGAATTTGTAGACTATGCATTAATATGGTGGGATCAACTAATCAAGGAGAAAAGGGGAAGTATGAAGATGAAGTTCTTTGTGATGTGGTTCCAATGGAAGCGGGGCATATCCTACTTGGAAGACCATGGCAATTTGATAGGAATGTGGTGCATGATGGTCATTCCAACAAATGTACTTTTGTACATAGAAATAGGAAAGTTACTCTTGTACCTCTTTCACCAAGAGAAGTGTGTGAGGATCAAGTGAAATTAAGAGTGAAAAGAGAGCAAGAGAGAAAAGCCATAAAAGAAAAAGAAATTGAGTGTGAAAAAGAATCAAAGAAAAATGGAAAAGGACATGAGAGAAAAGCAAGAGGTTGAGGTAAGAGAAGAGAGAACAAAAGAGAGCTTGTTCATAAAAGAAAGAGAGGTGAAGAGAGCATATCTTGCAAGGCAACCACTATACCTACTCTATCTTCGTGAAACTTGCTTAACTCAAAATAACTTGACTCAACCTAAAACTTTGCCAACTTCTTTTGAATCTCTCATAAACGAATATATGGATGTATTTACAAAAGATATTCCTTGCGGCCTACCACCTATGAGGGGGATTGGGCACCAAATGGATTTAATTCCAAGTGCTTCTCTACCTAATAGGCCGGCCTATAGAAGCAATCCACAAGAAACAAAAGAGATTTAAAAGCAAGTGGAAGACCTCTTGGAAAAAGGATGGGTACGGGAATCTCTAAGTCCTTGTGCTATGCCCGTCATCCTTGTTCTAAAGAAAGATGGCACTTGGAGAATGTGCACGGATTGTAGATCCATCAACAACATTACCATAAAATATAGGCATCCAATCCCTCGCCTTGATGACTTATTAGATGAGTTGCATAGTTCATGCTACTTTTCTAAAATAGATCTCAAGAGTGGATATCATCAAATAAGGATTAGGGAGGGGGATGAATGGAAAATCGCCTTTAAGACAAAATATGGACTTTATGAATGGCTAGTCATGCCTTTTGGGCTAACTAATGCACCTAGCACATTCATGAGGCTCATGAATCATGTCTTGAGGGATTTTCTAGGCAAATTTGTGGTAGAGTAATTTGATGACATTTTGATCTATAGCATGACACTTGAGGTGCATATTGAACATGTTAGAAGTGTCTTGCAAGTGCTATGAAAAGAGCAATTGTATGCTAATCTTGAGAAATGCTCTTTTTGTACTCATCAAGTTGTATTCCTTGGGTTTGTTGTGAGTTCCAAAGGTGTACAAGTTGATGAGGGGAAAATAAAAGCCATTAAAGAGTGGCCCACTCCCAAAACCGTGGGAGAAGTGAGAAGCTTCCATGGATTGGCAAGTTTCTATAGGAGATTTGTGAAAGATTTTAGTACTTTGGCCGCACCCCTAAATGAAGTGGTTAAAAAGCATGTTGGATTTAAATGGGGTCAAGAACAAGAAAAGGCTTTTAACTTGTTAAAAGAAAAACTCACAAATGCACCAATCCTTGCGCTTCCAAATTTTGTGAAGTCCTTTGAAATAGAGTGTGATGCCTCTAATGTAGGCATTGGGGCTATTTTGCTTCAAGAAGGCCACCCCATTGCTTATTTTAGTGAGAAACTTAGTGGGGCAAGTTTGAACTACTTACTTATGATAAAGAATTATATGCCCTAGTAAGGAGTCTCAAGGTGTGGCAATACTACCTATTGCCTAAAGAATTCGTGATACATGATGATCATGAGTCCTTGAAGCACTTAAAAGGACAAGGGAAGTTAAACAAGCGCCACGCAAAATGGGTGGAATTCATTGAACAATTTCTATATGTGATTAAACACAAAAAGGGAAAAATGAACATGGTGGCCGATGCTCTATCTAGGAGATATAATTTGCTTGCCACATTAGAAACCAAAATCCTAGGGTTTAATCACATAAAGGAATTGTATGCTTGTGATATAGAATTCTCTCAAATTTTCAAAGAGTGTGAGCAAGGGGCGCATAAGGACTTTTACTTGCATGATGGTTTTCTTTTTAAAGATAAGCGATTGTGTGTCCCTAAGCATTCAATGAGGGAATTATTAATAAAAGAAGCGCATGAGGGAGGTTTAATGGGGCACTTTGGGGTCAAAAAGACAATGGACATTCTTCTTGAACACTTTTATTGGCCTTGTCTTAAGAAAGAAGTGCATAAATGGTGCCAAAAATGTATTGTTTGTAAGAGGGCTAAATCGACTAGCAAACCTCATGGATTGTACTCTCCCTTGCCTATTCCTATGGCCCCTTGGATGGACATATCCATGGACTTTATTGTAGGGCTTCCTAGGACTAAGCAAGGAAGAGATTCAATATTTGTTGTGGTGCACCGATTCTCAACAATGGCCCATTTCATCCCTTGTCATAAGAGTGACGATGCATGCCACATAGCCAACCTTTTCTTCAAAGAAATTGTTAGGCTACATGGGGTGCCTAAGAGCATAGTCTCGGATAGGGATACCAAGTTTTTGAGCCATTTTTGGAGAATTCTATGGAACAAATTGGGTACAAAATTGCTCTTTTCCACCACTTGTCATCCTCAAACGGATGAGCAAACGGAGGTTGTGAATCGTACATTGTCAACCCTTCTTTGAGCAATCATTAAAAAGAATTTGAAAACTTGGGAGGAGTGTTTACCATTTGTTGAATTTGCTTATAATCGAGTTAAACACTCCACCACACTTTGCTCACCATTTGAAGTGGTATACGGGTTTAATCCACTAAGCCCACTTGACCTACTTCCCTTGCCCAATGTGTCTAACTTGATGCATAAAGATGGCAAAACAAAAGCTGAATTTGTTCAAAAACTACATGAAAAAGTAAAGGCACAAATTGAAAAGCGTTTAGAACAAAATACCAAATTTGCAAATAAGGGAAGGAAACATGTTGTCTTTCAACCCGGGGATTGGGTATGGGTTCCTTTAAGAAAAGAAAGATTTCCCTCCAAAAGGAAATCCAAATTAAACCCAAGGGGGGATGGACCATTTCAAGTCTTGGAGCGAATTAATGATAATGCATACAAAATAGACTTGTCGGGTGATTATAATGTAAGTGCCACTTTCAATGTTAGTGACTTGAGTTTATTTGATGTAGGTGACCAAGAACTAAATTCGAGGTCGAATTCACTCCAAGAAGGAGGGGATGATGAGATCCCTCATGACAATACTCACCAAGCATCACCTAAAGAGGAAGAAGAAGACTCAAGCTTAAGGAACATAGTTGGGCCTATGACAAGGTCAAGATTGAAGAAGGCCCAAAGTGCACTTGAAGTGAAAGTAGTCAACCTCATGGACATGAAGATCAACCTAGAGGAAGAACCAAGAATGGTGAACCTCTCACAACTTGAGGTCACGGCTACATAAGCTAGTTTAGGAAACCATGTAATAAAAGTAGGACTTTTATTACTTTGACTTTTCTAGTTTGACTTTTGCATCATGGACTTGTAAATGGGCCAAGATGAAGTCATCAAGGCCCATCCAAGTAGGGAGAGGCGCGCTCATACCTTGCATAGGAGGAGCTTAGGCGCGCCTAAGCATAAGGGAGTTAGGAGCCATATAATACCTCTTTGTACTCATTTTGAATCATAATTGAAAGTTTAGAATTTTTCTCACATTGAGAATTTAGAGGGAGTTGAGAGAGAGAGTCTCCTCTTGAAGGTTCTAGAGTAGAACCTTGTGATTCTCATCAAGAGCTTCTTACTCTTGTGGCGGATCTTCCTTGAGCTTATCACTCCATCTAATCCATGGAGTTGTGGCGCTTTCTTCCATTTCCCTTCCCCTTCATCTTTTCCCTTTCTTTTTGAATTCAAGTTGCCTCACGCCTAAAGCCTTAGGCTTATCTTAGGATTTATGCATTTTAGCTTTATGTTGCTTAGGAATTGTGGATCCATGATTCTTGTGATTTGATGATCAAGCTTTGGCTTGAGGTGGAGCTAGTTCTCTCAATTTTCCTGAAGATCATCAAAAATGAACAAGTTTGGATTTCCCCCCAATTTTTAGTTTTGAATTTTCATTTCAATTTCGGATCAACTCTCCTAGAACGATCCTACATTCAGTAGATCCGCCTTGGATCATAACACCCCCCACCCCAATGTTCATGGGATGCACCACATTCAACTTTATAAGATGGTGAAGAAACAAGTAAAGCATGGATGGGTGCATTAGTAAGCTTTTAAAACAATTCTATATGCAATCCTTGAAAACTTATTGTAAATCCAAAATGATTAGAAGATGCGATCATATTTCATGGATTTGGAAATGTGTACTCGGTTTTCAAGTTGAATTGCACAGGGCATGGAAATAGCAACACATGCATCAACACATAGGCCCAAGAATCGTTTCTTCAAAACAAATGTTGCAAGCCATTAAACAAGTATGCAAATCTAGTGGGTGAAATAGAAGAGTAAAAGAACCAAGCAAGTTACCAAGTAACATAGAATCAGAATATCTATGATTTTGTATACTCATGCACGGCAAACCTTGGTTTGCTTCCTTGTAATGCACAAACTCAATTTCCTCACCTTCTTTTGTCTCTTTTTCATTAGTATCACTCTCATCGAATTCTATCTCCTTTTTTGTTATGAACAAACTCTCCACTTTCCTCTCGATTTTTGCCTCAATTCCTTTCTTTTCTATCCTTTGGTCTTTTCCCTCAAGGGTCTCACTTTTCTTTTTGCCACTTTCGTTCTCCTTTTCTTTTCCTCTCAAGGCTTTTCTCTCTTGTTCTCTTTTGATTCTCAATTACTTTTTATCCTAGCTAACCTCTCTTGAAGAGAGTGGTGCAAGTGTTATCTTGATATGATCCAAGTTAGAACCATCAAATTTGAAGGATCTATCTAAGAGCTTGTTCTTAGTTCTTATGTAAAAAGGATAAGAATTGGGGAAGAAAAAGGTACGGTTGTCACCCGAATATGAAGAACAAAAGGAATCCACCAAGGAGTGTAAATAACTAAATAAGAAACTTAAACAAATAAAAATGAAAGTGCAACAACTAAAAACAGAATGTAAATGGCGCAAATGTAAAGAAGAACATAAGACAAATTAAGAAAATGGAAGAGGAAGAGGAAGAAGATGAAGGGGAAGGCGCCACAATCATCCAAAGAATTGGAAGATTGATAAGCCAAGGAGGATTCGCCACAAAGAGATAGAACTCTTTGATAAGAATCAAACAAGTTCTAATCCAAGAACTTGAAGAGGAGGAGCCAATGCTCAACTCACAAAAATACCCAAATAGGATAAATTCTAATTTCATTCAAAGTTATGTAAATGAGGTCATACAAGTCCTATTTATAGAAGCTAAGGAACATTCTAGGTTAAGGTGGCTGAGTAATTTCGTGGCCCATATAGGCGAAAATATAATTTAAGACCTGATATGATCCAGATCCGGACCGCCTTGAAGTTTCAGGAAAAGGAATGGATATTGACGCCACACTCAAGATGTAGGTGAGAAGGTGAGATAAGTCATGTGTTTGATCGCCACAAGTTGCCTTGATAAGATCTGATTTAGTTCTTTTACCCAAGAACCCAAGGGAAGCTCTCACAATAGAGAAAACTCTTCAAATTTCATTATCCAAAACTGATTTGAGTTGTACATGAGTTCCCTATTTATAGTCTAAGCTTAAACTCTTGAGATACTAGGAATAAATTCCCACTACCATGCATTTACCTAGAAAGTAAGCATAAACATGATAATAAATCCCCACTAGCCACTATAATGACTTAGAGCACTACTAGGAAGCATTTAGAGAGGCTAGGAGGATGCAAAAGGTCATCATAAAATTCAGCCTAAAAAATAGTACGAAAATTAAAAATAAAATGATAAAAATTGGACTTAATTATTATCTAATAAACCCACTAATAATTAATAGTCCACTAATCAACCCATGAATGCTTCTTGTCATGTGAATTGGGCTTTCCATTGTGTTGTCTTCAAGATGGACTCAAAGCATCTTTATCAAATTATTGAACCGGATCAAAGGAAACTTGAACCGGATCCGAATATGCTTCTTTCCACATGCTTAATGAATTCATGACCACATCAAGACCAAAACCAATTACAAGCCTAAAAATGCCTAATTAAGTCAAATCCGTCCAGAACAGCGTTCCCAACTTCTAGTCCGATTTTCATCATGATAGAGTTCGAATCAGGTTTTGAACTTCAAATGAAACTTGTAGCTAGTTCTCTTATCTTTCCCATTCATCAAGAATTACATCAATCAGATATCTAGAACGCAAGATATAACCAAAACCGTGAAGAAGGTTTTCTTTGGACTTGAATGGATTAAGTCAAACTTGTCCAGAACAGCGTTCCCAACTTCTAGTCCGGTTTTCATCATGATAGAGGCCGAATGAGGTCTTTATGCTTGTGGTAACATTTATAGATAATTTAGTGATATTTCCAACGCATTAAATATCACTGCATTCGGATATCCATAACTCAAGATATACCCAAAGCATTAAAGAGGATCACTTGGACTTAAAGAGTTTGAATTGGACTTGAATGGATTGACCTCCTGTTGTTGCAAAGTTCACTTGTCCCTCCTTTGTCTCCATCATTCCCCCCTTCTTAGAGGAAATTCGACCTCGAGTTTATTATCTCCATACCTACATCAAGAGAAAGAACTAAGTTTAGGGAAACTGAAAGTAAATCAAACATTGGATTTCCTGGAGTAGGAATCCTTTTATTTTTTCTAATGTGCACACTCTCAATCCTCCGGGGTCAAACACCAATTTAAAGAACTCATCACATGTGGCAAATATGTTAGGAAATTTTTCATTATGCTCATACAACACCTTAAGATTGGTGAGGTCTAGAAATTGAAGTTCAAGGCGAGTAGGAAAGTTATACCTTTGAGAATTTGCATTGACCACCATATTTACCTGTCTATTCTTAGGCATGATGACATTTGAGAGTATTGCATCCTTTTTAGAATGCTTCAAATTATTCTCATAGGTGGAATATTCAAGTTTGGACCCATTGTACTTTTTACCCAAATAAACAATTGGTGGTCCTTTTTGAAGTAAAACAGCCCCCATGAGCACATTAGTTGCATCACATTCAATTCGAAAGGACTTTGCAAGAATAGGTAAAGCAAGAATGAATGCACTAGTGAGCCTATCAAACAAGTCCACATGCAATTCTTGAGAACTTACATTAAACCCAAGAAGGCTAATATGATTTGTGCAAGATGAATTTTTATCAAAATGAGCATAAAAATTCCGTACCCTCATATCATGATACCCACTTTTCAAATCAAACTTAGAAAGATGGCAATAGTCATGCAATTCATTAAGCAAGTAATCAAACCTATTTAATGTAGGAAAGTAGCAAGACCCATGCAATTTACCAAGCATGTTATCAAATATAGGGGTAGAATGTTCATGATTTTGGGGAGCCATGCAAGTTAGCAAACCGTGGGGTGTTTCCTTTGGACACTTCTTCAAGTGCACTGGTTGTCTTGTAAGCTTCCTTTGAAGGCACATACTCAATTCTGTCATTTTCTTTTGCCTCTTTTTCTTTAGCATCACTCTCTTTTGCTTTCACCTCCCTCTCAAGTTTTCTCTCAACCTGGACATCACTCTCTTGTTCTAATTTCTCTCCCTCTTTCGTTTCTTCATCTCTTTTCAATCTCAAATTTGTCTCTTGAATTTTGTCTTGAGACATTTTCTTCCAATATGCTTCAAAATTATCAATCTTTCTTTTCAATCTCTCCTCTTTTCTCTCAATATTTTTTTCACTCTTTTCCTTCCCATTTGAGCATTGATAATCCAAATGCCCCCATCCAAAATACACTAGGGACCTCATATCTCTACTTCTAAGTTTAAGAGTTGGAGTAGAAGGAAAATTGCAATATCTTTTGTGCCTCTTTCTTTTGAGTTGTTCCTCGACCTTCATGGATTGGTGCACTAAGTCATCAAGCTCCACATAGTGTTGAAGCCCAACAATGTCTTGGATGTCTTGGTTTAGGCCATGGAGAAACCGAGTGATACGATCCAAGAAGGAGTCATCAAGATTTAGGATCTATCCTTGAACTTGTTTAGGATTATTTGCAAAGAACAAAGAAGAAGATGAAAAGGTTCATTGGAACCCGAAATATAAAAGGTCAAAATAACAAAAGACAACTATCAATAGGATAAGATGAAGATCAAAGTAACTACAAAGGAAATAACAAGATAAGGAAAAAAACGTATAAATGGGCGTGGGGAATTAAGCATAAAGGAAATAAGAAAAGATGAAAATGGAAGAGATAGGAGATGGAAAGAAGGCGCCACAATAATCTAATGGATTTGGAAGATTGATAAGCCAAGTGAGGATTCGCCACAAAGAGATGGAACTTTTTGATAAGAATCAAGCAAGTTCTAATCCAAGACCTTGAAGAGGAGCCATATTGCTCAACTCATACTCGAAAATGAGCAAATTCTCTAAACTTTCATTGATCCAAAATGTTTCCTTACATGAGTATATATAGGCTTTAAGTGAGGATCTAGATCATTCCTATGCTAAGTCTCTTCCTCTTCAAGAGAACATACTAGAACATAAGTACTAGGTGCACCCCAACAATAGAAAGCCCAAAATACAAGCCCAAATTTGCTCATTTGGTTAGAAACAAATGACTAATTTTCGTCCAAAATCATGTCCTAAACTTCTAGCCCAGTTTTCACCATGATAGAGGCCGAATCTGGTCATGAGGCTCGAAATACTATGTGTAGATAAGGATCTAACCTTTCCAACACATCATAGAACACTTCCATCGGATGTCCGGAACTCAAGATAAAGCCGAAACTAGGAAGACAGGTCATTTGGACTTGGATGGTTTGACTTGGACTTGAATCGGTTGAACTCCTCTTGTTGCAAAGTTGACTTGCCCCCTTTGGCCTCCATCACCGAGCCATTGTTGCCTTTCTTCCTTCATCAATATTGGCTCTAATCAAGGTCATCTCCATTTCTTTGTAATACTCATCCACACTCTTAGTGCCTTGTGTTAACTTTTGCAATTGGTTGCGAAGATCCCTTTGATAGTGGCATGAAACATGTCTCTTCCTTATCACGGCTTTCATCTCCCTCCAATTAGCAATAGGTTGCTCATCATATCTCCTCCTTTCCTTTCGGAATTGATCCCACCATATCAAGGCATAATCAACAAACCCAAGAGATGCTATCTTCATCTTCTTTTGCTCACTATAGTGGTGACAAGAGAAGATTCGTTCTATTTTCATCTCCCATTCTAGGTAGGCTTCAGGGTCATTTCTTCCTTGGAAAGTAGGTATTTTCACTCCCTCAATCCTATCTAAAGGTCTCACCATTTTCCTCACTAAGTGTTTCACTCAAATTGGCTTTTTCCACACCTTGGGTTTGTTTTGCACTCTTGCCTTTTCTCACTCAAAGTCCTCTTTCAATATCCTTGGAAAAGAACTATATTAATTCAAGAATGTAAACAAGTACCAAATCTTTGTGAAAAATCCAACTAGCAATCAATCAAGAAGTTCAAGAAAAGAAAACTATTAAGACAAAACTTAGAAATTTAAAGACAAGCAAGAAAAGCTAAAAAAAAAAAAGAAAGCACACTCTAATGGAGAAGTAAGAAGACAAAGACTCAAGAACTAGTGCTTAGGAATAGAATTTGAGCCAAAAATATGTCCAAAACATCAAGTAGTATCAATTTTAAGGCTATAAACACTTAGAATAGGGGTTTTGTGGCCTAATTTGAAATCTTCCAAATTTTTTTTTTTACTTTTTATAATTGCAGATTAGTCCCTTTGTATTTTTCTGAATATTGATTTATTTATTTTTTTTACTTTTTGGGATCCTTACTTTTGCAAAATAACTTTGGCCACAAAATTTTTATGAAAATTACAAAAAAGAACTCCCCAAACAGAATTTAAGTGAATCACAAAGATCAAATCGCCTTTTAAAACATCAACATGATGAACAAGGGGCTGTTCTTGGGAAGTGTGCCCAGAAATTAAATTCCCCCAAATTGATGTCAAGTTCATGCTTTAAGCTTAAAATTGATTGGTATACTTGATTCCACTTGTAAAGACCTTTCAATCAAGGTGTAGATTAACAACACTCTAACACCAAAAGAACCAAGCAAGTTACCAAGTAACATAGAATCAGAATGTCTATGATTTTGTATACTCATGCACGGCAAACCTTGGTTTGCTTCCTTGTAATGCACAAATTCAATTTCCTCACCTTCTTTTCTCACTTTTTCATTAGTATCACTCTCATCGAATTCTATTGATATGATCCAAGTTTGAATCACCGAAATTGAGGATCTATCCAAGAGCTTGTTCTTAGTTCTTATGTTAAAAAGATGAAAAGAATTGGGGAAGAAGAAGGCGCGGTTGTCACCCGAATATGATTAACAAAAGGAAACAACTAAAGAAAGGAAATAACTAAACAAGAAACTTAACCAAACAAAGAATTAAAGTGCAACAACTAAAAACAGAATGTAAATGGCGCAAATGTAAAGAAGAACATAAAATAAATTAAGAAAATGGAAGAGGAAGAAGATGAAAGGGAAGGCGCCACAATACTCCAATGGATTTGGAAGATTGATAAGCCAAGGAGGATTCGCCACAAAGAGATAGAACTCTTTGATAAGAATCAAGCAAGTTCTAATCCAAGAACTTGAAGAGGAGGAGCCAATGCTCAACTCACAAAAATACCCAAATAGGATAAATTCTAATTTCATTCAAAGTTATCTAAATGAGGTCATACAAGTCCTATTTATAGAAGCTAAGGAACATTCTAGGTTAAGGTGGCTGAGTAATTTCGTGGCCCATATAGCCCAAAATATAATTAAAGACCAAAACCAATTACAAGCCTAAAAATGCCTAATTAAGTCAAATCCGTCCAGAACAGCGTTCCCAACTTCTAGTCCAGTTTTCATCATGATAGAGTCCGAATCAGGTTTTGAACTTCAAATGAAACTTGTAGATAGTTCTCTTATCTTTCCAACGCATCAAGAATCACATCAATCGGATATCTAGAACGCAAGATATGACCAAAACCGTGAAGAAGGTTTTCTTTGGACTTGAATGGATTAAGTCAAACTCGTCCCGAGCAGCGTTCCCAACTTCTAGTCCGATTTTCATCATGATAGAGGCCGAATGAGGGCTTTATGCTTGAGATAACATTTATAGATAATTCAGTGATATTTCCAACGCATTAAAGATCACTGCATTCGGATATCCATAACTCAAGATATACCCAAAACATTAAAGAGGGTCACTTGGACTTAAAGAGTTTGAATTGGACTTGAATGGATTGACCTCCTCTTGTTGCAAAGTTCACTTGCCCCTCCTTTGCCTCCATCATTCCCCCCTTCTTAGAGGAAATTCGACCTCGAATTTATTATCTCCATACCTACATCAAGAGAAAGAACTAAGTTTAGGGAAACTGAAAGTAAATCAAACATTGGATTTCCTTGAGTAGGAATCCTTTTATTTTTTTTAATGTGCACACTCCCAATCCTCCGGGGTCAAACACCAATTTAAAGAACTCATCACATGTGGCAAATATGTTAGGAAATTTTTCATTATGCTCATACAATACCTTAAGATTGGTGAGGTCTAGAAATTGAAGTTCAAGGCGAGTAGGAAAGTTATACCTTTGAGAATTTGTATTGACCACCATATTTACCTCTCTAGGCTTGGGCATGATGACATTTGAGAGTATTGCATCCTTTTTGGAATGCTTCAAATTATTCTCATAGGTGGAATATTCAAGTTTGGACCCATTGTACTTTTTACCCAAATAAACAATTGGTGGTCCTTTTTGAAGTAAAACAGCCCCCATGATCACATTTGATGCATCACATTCAATTCGAAAGGACTTTGCAAGAACAGGTAAAGCAAGAATGAATGCACTAGTGAGCCTATCAAACAAGTCCACATGCAATTCTTGAAAACTTATATTAAACCCAAGAAGGCTAACATGATTTGTGCAAGATGAATTTTTATCAAAATGAGCATAAAAATTCCGTGCCCTCATATCATGATACCCACTTTTCAAATCAAACATAGAAAGATGGCAATAGTCATGCAATTCATTAAGCAAGTAATCAAACCTATTTAATGTAGGAAAGTAGCAAGACCCATGCAATTTACCAAGCATGTTATCAAATATAGGGGTAGAATGTTCATGATTTTGGGGAGCCATGCAAGTAAGCAAACCGTGGGGTGTTTCCTTTGGACACACTTCTTCAAGTGCATTGGTTGTCTTGTAAGCTTCCTTTGAAGGCACATACTCAATTCTCTCATTTTCTTTTGCCTCTTTTACTTTAGCATCACTCTCTTTTGCTTTCACCTCCCTCTCAAGTTTTCTCTCAACATGGACCTCACTCTCTTGTTCTAATTTCTCTCCCTCTTTCTTTTCTTCATCTCTTTTCAATCTCAAATTTGTCTCTTGAATTTTGTCTTGAGACATTTTCTTCCAATATGCTTCAAAATTATCAATCTTTCTTTTCAATCTCTCCGCTTTTCTCTCAATATTTTTTTCACTCTTTTCCTTCCCATTTGGGCATTGATAATCCAAATGCCCCCATCCAAAACACACTAGGCACCTCATATCTCTACTTCTAAGTTTAAGAGTTGGAGTAGAAGGAACATTGCAATATCTTTTGTGCCTCTTTCTTTTGAGTTGTTGCTCGACCTTCATGGATTGGTGTGCTAAGTCATCAAGCTCCACATAGTGTTGAAGCCCAACAATGTCTTGGATGTCTTGGTTTAGGCCATGGAGAAACCGAGCCATTGTTGCCTTTCTTCCTTCATTAATATTGGCTCTAATCAAGGCCATCTCCATTTCTTTGTAATACTCATCCACACTCTTAGTGCCTTGGGTTAACCTTTGCAATTGGTTGCGAAGATCCCTTTGATAGTGGGGTGAAACATGTCTCTTCCTCATCATGGCTTTCATCTCACTCCAAGTATCAATAGGTTGCTCATCATATCTCCTCCTTTCCTTTTGGAATTGATCCCACCATATCAAGGCATAATCAACAAACCCAAGAGATGCTATCTTCATCTTCTTTTGTTCACTATAGTGATGACAAGAGAAGATTCGTTCTATTTTCATCTCCCATTCTAAGTAGGCTTCAGGGTCATTTCTTCCTTGGAAAGTAGGTATTTTCACTCCCTCAATCCTATCTAAAGGTCTCACCATTTTCCTCACTAAGTGTTTCACTCAAATTGGCTTTTTCCACACCATTGGCTTGTTTTGCACTCTTGCCTTTTCTCACTCAAAGTCCTCTTTCAATATCCTTGGAAACGAACTATACTAATTCAAGAATGTAAACAAGTACCAAATCTTTGTGAAAAATCCAAACTAGCTATCAATCAAGAAGTTCAAGAAAAGAAAACTACTAAGACAAAGCTTAGAAATTTAAAGACAAGCAAGAAAAGCTAAAAATGAAAGAAAGCACACTCTAATGGAGAAGTAAGAAGACAAAGACTCAAGAACTAGTGTTTAGGAATAGAATTTGAGCCAAAAATATGTCCAAAACATCAAGTAATATCAATTTTAAGGCTATAAACACTTAGAATAGGGGTTTTGTGGCCTAATTTGAATTCTGCCAAATTTTTTTTTTTTTACTTTTTATAATTGCAGATTGGTCCCTTTGTATTTTTCTAATTTTTTTTTTTTTTTTTACTTTTTTGGGATCCTTACTTTTGCAAAATAACTTTGGCCACAAAATTTTTCTGAAAATTACAGAAAAGAACGCCCCAAACAGAATTTAAGTGAATCACAAAGATCAAATAGCCTTTTGAAACATGAACATGATGAACAAGGGGTTGTTCTTGGGAAGTGTGCCCAGAAATTAAATTCCCCCAAATTGATGTCTAGTTCATGCTTTAAGCTTAAAATTGATTGGTATACTTGATTCCACTTGTAAAGACCTTTCAATCAAGGTGTAGATTAACACTCTAACACCAATTCTTGAAATTCATAAAGATCAAAGTGGCTCAAACTCCAAGAACAAGATGAAGAATTCAAAAAAATTCAAAAATCTAAAACATGGAATATGAGGAAAGGAAGCAACTTGAGCTATGAAACATCTTTTGGATGCTATGAATTACAAACCCCAATGGTCTAACAACTCATTACAACACCACAAATGATCAAAATTGATGATCAAAATATGGGGTTGGGCATGGGTTTCAAGGTTAAAAAAAATAGCTCAAAAATTGCAAAAATTTCAACACAATCCAACTAGCAAAACCCAAACTAAAAACGAAATTAAGCTCAAGGAAGCTAGCTCTAGATACCACATGATATGATCCAAGTTTGAATCACCGAAATTGAGGATCTATCCAAGAGCTTGTTCTTAGTTCTTATGTTAAAAAGATGAAAAGAATTGGGGAAGAAGAAGGCGCGGTTGTCACCCGAATATGATTAACAAAAGGAAACAACTAAAGAAAGGAAATAACTAAACAAGAAACTTAACCAAACAAAGAATTAAAGTGCAACAACTAAAAACAGAATGTAAATGGCGCAAATGTAAAGAAGAACATAAAATAAATTAAGAAAATGGAAGAGGAAGAAGATGAAAGGGAAGGCGCCACAATACTCCAATGGATTTGGAAGATTGATAAGCCAAGGAGGATTCGCCACAAAGAGATAGAACTCTTTGATAAGAATCAAGCAAGTTCTAATCCAAGAACTTGAAGAGGAGGAGCCAATGCTCAACTCACAAAAATACCCAAATAGGATAAATTCTAATTTCATTCAAAGTTATCTAAATGAGGTCATACAAGTCCTATTTATAGAAGCTAAGGAACATTCTAGGTTAAGGTGGCTGAGTAATTTCGTGGCCCATATAGCCCAAAATATAATTAAAGACCAAAACCAATTACAAGCCTAAAAATGCCTAATTAAGTCAAATCCGTCCAGAACAGCGTTCCCAACTTCTAGTCCAGTTTTCATCATGATAGAGTCCGAATCAGGTTTTGAACTTCAAATGAAACTTGTAGATAGTTCTCTTATCTTTCCAACGCATCAAGAATCACATCAATCGGATATCTAGAACGCAAGATATGACCAAAACCGTGAAGAAGGTTTTCTTTGGACTTGAATGGATTAAGTCAAACTCGTCCAGAACAGCGTTCCCAACTTCTAGTCCGATTTTCATCATGATAGAGGCCGAATGAGGGCTTTATGCTTGAGATAACATTTATAGATAATTCAGTGATATTTCCAACGCATTAAAGATCAGTGCATTCGGATATCCATAACTCAAGATATACCCAAAACATTAAAGAGGGTCACTTGGACTTAAAGAGTTTGAATTGGACTTGAATGGATTGACCTCCTCTTGTTGCAAAGTTCACTTGCCCCTCCTTTGCCTCCATCATCTATCCCCTTTTTTGTTATGAACAAACTCTCCAATTTCCTCTCTATTTTTGCCTCAATTCCTTTCTTTTCTATCCTTTCGTCTTTTCCCTCAAGGGTCTCACTTTCCTTTTTCCAATTTCGTTCTTCTTTTCTTTTTCTCTCAAGGCTTTTCTCTCTTGTTCTCTTTTGATTCTCAATTACTTTTTATCCTCGCCAACCTCTCTTGAAGAGAGTGGTGCAAGTGTTATCTTGAGGCCATTAAGCACGAATTAAATCAACCTGAACAAACACAATTCTAATTTCCAAGCAAAAGTAAGACTAGAATTCAAAACTCTATGCCAACATCTTTCAATCAAGTGGTTGATTAACACTTCAACAACAGTTCCTGAAAATCATCAAGATCTATGAGACACAATTCCCAAGGATCTTTGAAGAACTAAGGATGAACACCAAGAATGCTCAAAAACATGAAATTCAAAACTGATGCTCCTTCACCTACTAAGTGAAGGAATCAACAATTCAACATTAATTAACAATAAAACAACACAATCCAAGATCAAACATCAAGAATCTACACGAAATTCAAAATGATTTTTGGCGCCGATTTCAAATTTTCATGATACGAAACCGAATCAAAAAAGTCAAAGCTCCTAGATACCAAATGATGTGATCCTGATTGAATCAAGGAAATGTAGTATCTAACTACGAGCTTTGATCAAAATTGAACTAAAATTCAAATGAAAATTTGGAGGGAAAACAAACTTGATCAATAATGTGATCACAATGCGAAGCAAGATAATGCTAATGAAGCAAGTACAATGCAAGCTCGTTGGGTGCAATTCTCAAGCCTAAGTCGTGAATTCACAAGATCAACAATAGAAGAATTGCAATTGCAACAAAAACTAAGAAAACCGAATTGATCATGAAGTACTAAGTAAAGACACCGTGTGCATGAAGTAAGATAGATTGCAAGTAAGGAAAGTAAAGAATAGAAAAGATGGAAGGACAAGAAGAGGAGTGAATGGCGCCACATTGAGTCCGTTGATTGGAAGAAGTGACAAGCCTAGGTTGATTCGCCACAAGAGATCGGAAGCTCTTGATAAGAATCTATCAATGGTTCACCCAAAGAGGAGACTACTCTCAACTCAGACTTCTCAAATTACAAGCCTAGTTAAGTCCTAATACAAATTAAACTCGAAGTCCTAAGATTATTACAAACATGGAAATGAAACTCCTAATCCGAAGTCTTTCTAATGATGGCCGTGAGTTGCTTTTCGGAGTAGGAGAGTGACTTTGCTTCTTCATCCACTTTAGCTTCATGGCTTGCCTCTTTGATATGAGCCCAATAAGGAGTATGGACCAAGAAGCACTTCAAGGACTTGGTGGGCCTATGACCAGATCAAGAACCAAGAAAGCCCAAGAAGTCCTAAAACAAATGGTGACCACCTTTATGGAAGCAAGCCCAACTTCAAGCCTAGAAGGAATGGAGGCCAAGATGGTGACTTATCTTAGTCAAGTAGAGGCCCATAATGATGACAAGGGGGGCGTGACTTTGCTCTCATAGTTGTTGCTTTGTTTTTCAATTCAATAAAGTGTAATGGGCTATGTGAGTGGATCCAATTGAGCATTCTCTATTAGTGGGCTATACTAAGAGTTGCATGAAGGTCTAGCCCACATGTTCCATGAAGCTACACGTTGAGTAGGGAGTCTTGGGGAGGGAATCTTTAGCGTGCATGCTATAAGAAACTCCTCATTAAATTGAGTCAATAAATTATAAGTTATGGGTGTTACACTTTTAATTTGCAAAGCAAAGTGTAACCACCCATCATGAAGGGAGAGTAGGCGTGACATTGAGTGCTTGGGGCTGACTTCAATTGCTTCATGGTGAGATATGAGTGTCTTGGTGGCTGCCTTCAATTGTTTGAGTGTTACACTTTTAATTTGACAAACAAAGTGTAACCACCCAAGAAGAAGGAAGGGTAGGCGTGTATGAATGGGTTTGGGGGCTGAATTGATTTTGTTTTAGTGGTCATCAAGTTAGGAATTAGGCCATTCAAAGTGGGGGTTATGCCTTGTCTTTGGATGCCAAGAGTTGGATGACTATTATATGTATGCACCTAAAACCTTGAGAAATACGACTTTGAAGTTATTTTGGATCAAATTCCATTGAGTGAGAATTGTTTCTCCTAGGTTCTTGGTTGAACCAACCTTAGTTCTTATCAAGAATCCAAGATTCTTGTGGCGAACATCACTTGGCTTATCAAACCTTCTTGGTTAGTGGCGCCTCATCATCTCTTTCTTTCCATTTTTCTTGTTTTCTTCACTTTTATGTTGTTTCATTTTGTTCCTATACAAAGAGCACGAAATTATCACGCTTGAAATTCAACCATAAGATCTTCAAAAGGCAACCACACCATTTGGTTGTCATCACTCTTGCTATGATTTTAGGATCACACCATCCCCTCCTTCTTGAAGACAATTCGACCACCAATTGAAGACCTGCATACCTTAAAACGAAAAACTCAGTTTTTTTTCCCCTTCAAAGTTTAGGTAAAGCTAAGTGTGGGGTCAGATACAAAGTGAAAGATTTATTCACATGTAAGGCTTGTACAGCTAAACAAGTGATGTGATCCTGAATTCATTAAATTCAGGATCACATCAACAAGTGAAATGGAATGGAAGTACACGAATTATACCGTTTGAAGATTGATGCAACCACCTAACTTACTTTTGGTTTTACGACATAGGAACATTGTACTTGTCCTCCCAAATGTTTTAATTCATTAATATAGATTGAATTATCAAGTTTTGGTCCATTGTCCCTCACATCAACATAAGTAATTGGTGTTCTTGGGGTAGTAAAACAACCCCCCCCCCCCCCAATATTCATGGCATGCACCACATTCAAGTTTATAAGATGGTGAAGAAACAAGTAAAGCAAGGATGGGTGCATTAGTAAGCTTTTAAAACAATTCTATATGCAATCCTTGCAAACTTATTGTTAATCCAAAAAGATTAAAAGATGCGATTATATTTTATGGATTTGGAAATGTGCACTCGGTTTTCAAGTTGAATTGCAGTGGGCAAGGAAATAGCAACACATGCATCAACACATAGGCCCAAGAATCGTTTCTTCAAAACAAATGTTGAGACTTATGCAAGCCATTAAGCAAGTATGCAAATCTAGTGGGTGAAACAGAAGAGTAAAAGAACCAAGCAAGTTACCAAGTAACATAGAATCAGAATGTCTATGATTTTGTATACTCATGCACGGCAAACCTTGGTTTGCTTCCTTGTAATGCACAAACTCAATTTCCTCACCTTCTTTTGTCACTTTTTCATTAGTATCACTCTCATCGAATTCTATCTCCTTTTTTGTTATGAACAAACTCTCCACTTTCCTCTCTATTTTTGCCTCAATTCCTTTCTTTTCTATCCTTTCGTCTTTTCCCTCACGGGTCTCACTTTCCTTTTTGCCACTTTCTTTCTTCTTTTCTTTTCCTCTCAAGGCTTTTCTCTCATGTTCTCTTTTGATTCTCAATTACTTTTTATCCTCGCTAACCTCTCTTGAAGAGAGTGGTGCAAGTGTTATCTTGAGGCCATTAAGCACGAATTAAATCAACCAGAACAAACACAATTCTAATTTCCAAGCAAAAGTAAGACTAGAATTCAAAACTCTATGCCAACATCTTTCAATCAAGTGGTTGATTAACACTTCAACAACAGTTCCTGAAAATCATCAAGATCTATGAGACACAATTCCCAAGGATCTTTGAAGAACTAAGGATGAACACCAAGAACATGCTCAAGAACATGAAATTCAAAACTGATGCTCCTTCACCTACTAAGTGAAGGAACCAACAATTCAACATCAATTAACAACAAAACAACACAATCCAAGATCAAACATCAAGAATCTACATGAAATTCAAAAAGATTTTTGGCGCCGATTTCAAATTTTCATGATACTAAACCGAATCAAAAAAGTCAAAGCTCCTAGAGACTAGCTCTAGATACCAAATGACGTGATCCTGATTGAATCAAGGAAATGTAGTATCTAACTACGAGCTTTGATCAAAATTGAACTAAAATTCAAATGAAAATTTGGAGGGAAAACAAACTTGATCAACAATGTGATCACAATGCGAAGCAAGATAATGCTAATGAAGCAAGTACAATGCAAGCTCGTTGGGTGCAATTCTCAAGCCTAAGCCGTGAATTCACAAGATCAACAATAGAAGAATTGCAATTGCAACAAAAACTACGAAAACGGAATTGATCATGAAGTACTAAGTAAAGACACCGTGTGCATGAAGTAAGATAGATTGCAAGTAAGGAAAGTAAAGAATAGAAAAGATGGAAGGACAAGAAGAGGAGTGAATGGCGCCACATTGAGTCCGTTGATTGGAAGAAGTGACAAGCCTAGGTTGATTAGCCACAAGAGATCGGAAGCTCTTGATAAGAATCTATCAATGGTTCACCCAAAGAGGAGACTACTCTCAACTCAGACTTCTCAAACTTGGACAAACTCAACTCATACATCAAAAAGTGATTCAAATGTGTTACAAACACCTATATATGATATGATCCAAGTTGGAATCATCACGTTTTAAGGATCTATCCAAGAGCTTGTTCTTAGTTCTTATGTTAAAAAGATGAAAAGAATTGGGGGAAGAAGAAGGTGCGGTTGTCACCCGAATATGATTAACAAAAGGAAACAACTAAAGAAAGGAAATAACTAAACAAGAAACTTAAAAAAATAAGAATGAAAGTGCAACAACTAAAAACAGAATGTAAATGGCGCAAATGTAAAGAAGAACATAAAATAAATTAAGAAAATGGAAGAGGAAGAAGATGAAAGGGAAGGCGCCACAATATTCCAATGGATTTGGAAGATTGATAAGCCAAGGAGGATTCGCCACAAAGAGATAGAACTCTTTGATAAGAATCAAGCAAGTTCTAATCCAAGAACTTGAAGAGGAGGAGCCAATGCTCAACTCACAAAAATACCCAAATAGGATAGGAGTGTTGATGAGTACTATAAGGAGTATGAAAGGAGAGATAGAGAAAAAGAGAAAAGCAAAGAATATGAGAAAAGAAGTAGATATTATGAGAAAGATGAAGAACCAAGTTGGAAGACGAAACAAAAAGAGGGCTCCTCTTCACATTTCAAAGAGGCAGAGAGTACTTATAGGAAATCATCCAACAATGTCCCTTCCACCCACACTTCTAAATCTAGAACTAGGGATATTTATTGCTACATGATGCAAACCAAGGATGGCCAACTTCGAAGAGAAGAACAAAGCCAATTATGGAACAAGAAGAACAAAATTGAAATTTGTTGAAAAACTTTATTTGGGTTGGTGATGACCTCTCTGTCTTGTTTTGGCTGTATCTTGAGATCCAGATGTCCGATGGATGAGTTCTTTGATGCGTTGGAAATTTAAGATAATAATCTACACATCATATTTCAAGCTTTTGGGCGAGATTCGGCTTATACCATGATGAAAACGGGGATACAAGATTAGGACGAAATTCTGGACGGGATATTTCTTGTATTTTGGGCTTTCTTGTATTGGGCTTGTGTTTTGGCCAAGATAGACTCCGTATGCATTACTTAGGAGAAGATTAGGGTTAGCCGTCACCTTCTTAGAATAAAAATTCTATAAATAGGACTTGTATTACCTCATTTCATTAACCTTTGAATAAAATTTGAATTACTCATACTTGAGTTTTCTTGTGAGGCCATAGCCCTCTCATAGTTCTTGGATTAGAACTCTTGATTCTTATCAAGGATTGCTAATCCTTTTGGCGAATCCTCCTTTGGCTCATCAATTTTCCAATTCAATGGATCTTTGTGGCGCCTTCCTTATCATCTCTTCCCCTTTCCATTTTCTATTTTTCATTTGAGTATTGTTATCATTTACTTCTTTACTTTTACGAGTTGTTACCTTAGTGTTTTTTAATTTTCAAATTTTTATTGTCCTTCTTATTTCTTGAATAGCTTAGTCTCTTACTTATTCTCTAGTAATCACGTAAATAGCTCAAGGAAGATCCTAAAACTAAATGATTCCAACTTGGATCATATCATGTGGTATCTAGAGCTAGCTCTTTGAGCCATTTCTTTTTCCTAGTTGCGCTATCCTTGTTTTTCTTTTCTTTTGTTCTGAAGTTTTGAGCCACTTGATCTTGATGAGCATCATTAAGAGTGTGCAAACTGTTATGTTGCACCTTGATTGAAAGGTCCTTCAAAGTGGATTCAAGTAAACCAAGTTATTTACAATTTCAAGTAGTGAACTAGACACTTTAATTGGGAAAATAAAATTCTGGGCAGTGTGCGCCCCAATCTCCCATTGTGTTCATCATGTTCATACTTAGAAAGGCTATTTGATTTGCTCACTCCTTACCAAATTGGAATTGAGTGTTTCTTGCATTGGAATTATTTTTTTTTTGGCCATTTAAAAAGTAAGGTCCCTAAGTTAAAATCAAAAGAGTTAATATACTTTGATTAGAATAAAATACAAGGACCTAAGCCCATAAAAAAAAAAAAAAACGAAATATATATAAAAAAAAAGGAGGCAATTTGGGGCAAATTGCATAGGCCACAAAATAATTTCTAAAACTTTAGCCTTTCTCAATGTTGGTTTACTTAGCTGCTGGACTTTAGCTTAATCAAGCTCAAAACTTTGTTTATGAACAAGTATTTGAGTCTTGTCATATCAACTTCCTTTTGAGTGTGCTTTCTTTCTTTAATTTTTTTTTTTTTTTTGCTTGTCTTCTTGAATTCTCTAGTTTTGTCATTGTAGTTTTCCCTTCTTCAAATTCTGAATTGGTTGGCGAAATTAGGATTCTTACACTTGTATTAGCATTGCATACATCAATTGAATCTTGCAAGTGCTTTTACAAGGACTTTTGAGAGGAATTTAAAAGAGAAAAGGCTAGAGTGAAAAATACATTTTGTGAGAAAAGCCAATAGAGAGATAAACACTTGTGAGGTATCATGGAAGAACCACTTGACAGAGATTCCACCCCCCTTCACCTAGAACAGCCATTTTACGAGTTCAAATGGCGGATATCACTAGACAATTGAAGAGGTTAGGACAACAAGTCCAAGGACTCATAAGACCACCTCCCCAATCTGAACAAGAGTCTCCCTATGAGAGTGAGGGAGAAAGAGACTATAGGGGACCTAGAAGGGAACCAAGGGGGAGACCTAGAGAAGATAGGATGGAGGGAGTAAAAATTAAAATACCTACTTTCCATGGGAGAAATGACCCCGAAGCCTACTTAGAGTGGGAGATGAAGATTGAACAAATCTTCTCAGGTCACAACTATAGTGAGGAAAAGAAGGTGAAGATAGCCTCTTTAGAATTCCTAGATTATGCTCTAGTATGGTGGGATCAATTACAAAAGGAGAGAAGGAGGTATGACGAAGATCCCATAGATACTTGGAGGGTGATGAAGAGTGTGATTAGAAAAAGATTTGTACCTTCCCATTACCATAGAGACCTTCATAATAGGCTCCAAAAAGTATCCCAAGGGCCTAGGAGTGTTGATGAGTACTATAAGGAGTATGAAAGGAGAGATAGAGAAAAAGAGAGAAGCAGAGAATATGAGAAAAGAAGTAGATATTATGAGAAAGATGAAAAACCAAGTTGGAAGACGAAACAAAAAGAGGGCTCCTCTTCACATTTCAAAGAGGCAGAGAGTACTTATAGGAAATCATCCAACAATGTCCCTTCCACCCACACTTCTAAATCTAGAACTAGGGATATTTATTGCTACATGTGTACGGGAAGAGGACACACAAGTTCTCAATGTCCAAATGGGATGATAAAAGTTTGTAAGATTAAAGAGGAGATTCAAAGGGAGTTAAAAATCATAAGAAATCAAGAGACGAAAGACTTGAGAGAAAATGAGAGTGTGAAAGAAGTGATTCCCAATTTTGAAGGCAAAATTCAAGAGAAAGAGGGAAAGATTGAAGGAAAACATGAGAGTGCCTTTGAAAAGAAAGAAGAGAAAGAGAAAGAGGGAAAGGATTTGAGAGACAAAGAGAAAGATTTTGAGAGTGTTTTTGCAAAGAAATCCATGAGCTTTTTCTTAAGTTCTACCTCTAACCCATTGTTTAGTTTTGATGATTCACTTTTGAAGGAATTTGAAGAAGTGCATCCAAAGGAGGAATACAAGGAATCCATTGAAGTTAAATTTGAGCTTCCAAACACACAAGTCCCTCATGGTTTAAAGGATTTTGGTGGACCCTCCATGACCTTGACTACGAAGTTGAAAACTTTTAAGACCTATCAAGGTTCTAAAGGATTGCAAGAGGAAAAGGAAGAATTGAAGATAACTAAAGAAAGGCTAAACCCTAAAGCCGAGAATGAGTCCTCAGCAATGCTTGGGATTTCATGGCGTTCTACTACTCTACTACCTTCTTCTAAGTTGGTTTGTGGCTTCAAGTGCTGGGATTCTTCTATTTTTGTTCCTTTGTCTTACATTTCTTCCCTAGGTCATAAAGAGAAGAAAGTGAATGAAAGAGAATTCTCTCAAGGAATGGTTAGCCTTCATGAAGAAGACAAGTTAGACATGAAGTTTCAATTTGCAAAGCAACTTGATGGGGTGTTGAACCAATTTGCAAAGAAAGACAATAATAGGGAGGAGAAATCCTTGACTTATACTACTCCTAGATTTTATGATTTGTTGAATTTGAAAGAACATGCTTCAATTCATGATTTGCCGGATTTGCATGAACTTGTTTTAAAAAATTATGATAAATCTTTGAGATTTGGGTTTGTTGTTTGACCCCTTATTAGCCTTGGTCGAATTGGAAAGTTTTCTATGAATGATGAAATTGTTTCTAATGTGGACATTACATATGATGGATTCTTTAAACTTGTTTTTGACCCTGGAGGTTGGTTTTGTAGGCACATGAAGAATAAGAGCTTGGTTTCATTCAAAGGAAATCAAGTCTCCATAGAAATAGACTTTTTCTTAATGCAACTTTCAATAAAACTAATATAGTCCTTTTTTGTGTAGGTTTTGGGGCTATAAATTCGAGGTCGAATTCTCTTGAAGAGGGAGGGAATGATGCAAACCAAGGATGGCCAACTTTGAAGAGAAGAACAAAGCCAATTATGGAACAAGAAGAACAAAATTGAAATTTGTTGAAAAACTTTATTTGGGTTGGTGATGACCTCTCTGTCTTGTTTTGGCTGTATCTTGAGATCCAGATGTCCGATGGATGAGTTCTTTGATGCCTTGGAAAGCTAAGATAATAATCTACAAATCATATTTCAAGCTTTTGGGCGAGATTCGGCTTATACCATGGTGAAAATCGGGATACAAGATTAGGACGAAATTCTGGACGGGATTTTTCTTGTATTTTGGGCTTTCTTTGTATTGGGCTTGTGTTTTGGCCAAGATAGACTCCTTATGCATTACTTAGGAGAAAATTAGGGTTAGCCGTCACCTTCTTAGAATAAAAATTCTATAAATAGGACTTTTGTATTATCTCATTTCATTAACCTTTGAATAAAATTTGAATTACTCATACTTGAGTTTTCTTGTGAGGCCATAGCCCTCTCATAGTTCTTGGATTAGAACTCTTGATTCTTATCAAGGATTGCTAATCCTTGTGGCGAATCCTCCTTTGGCTCATCAATTTTCCAATTCAATGGATCTTTGTGGCGCCTTCCTTATCATCTCTTCCCCTTTCCATTTTCTATTTTTCATTTGAGTATTGTTATCATTTACTTCTTTACTTTTATGAGTTGTTACCTTAGTGTTTTTTAATTTTCGAATTCTTATTGTCCTTTTATTTCTTGAATAGCTTAGTCTTTCTCTTCACTTTTAATTCATTGAGTAGCATAGTTTCTTTCATTTTCTTTATTGTTCACGCAAATAGCTCAAGAAAGATCCTAAAACTAAATGATTCCAACTTGGATCATATCACTACATGTGTACGGGAAGAGGACACACAAGTTCTCAATGTCCAAATGGGAGGATAAAAGTTTGTAAGATTAAAGAGGAGATTCAAATGGAGTTAAAAATCATAAGAAATCAAGAGACGAAAGACTTGAGAGAAAAGGAGAGCGTGAAAGAAGTGATTCCCAATTTTGAAGGAAAAATTTAAAAGAAAGAGGAAAAGATTAAGGGAAAACATGAGAGTTCCTTTGAAAAGAAAGAAGAGAAAGAGAGAGGGAAAGGATTTGAGAGACAAAGAGAAAGATTTTGAGAGTGTTTTTGCAAAGAAATCTATGAGCTTTTACTTAAGTTCTACCTCTAACCCATTGTTTAGTTTTGATGATTCACTTTTGAAGTCCGTTGATTGGAAGAAGTGATAAGCCTAGGTTGATTCGCCACAAGAGATCGGAAGCTCTGGATCAGAATCTATCAATGGTTCACCCAAAGAGGAGACTACTTGATATAAGCCCAATAAGGAGTATGGACCAAGAAGCACTTCAAGGACTTGGTGGGCCTATGACCAGATCAAGAACCAAGAAAGCCCAAGAAGTCCTAAAAAAAATGGTGACCACCTTTATGGAAGCAAGCCCAACTTCAGGCCTAGAAGGAATGGAGGCCAAGATGGTGACTTATCTTAGTCAAGTAGAGGCCCATAATGATGACAGGGGGGCGTGACTTTGCTCTCATAGTTGTTGTTTTGTTTTTCAATTCAATAAAGTGTAATGGGCTATGTGAGTGGATCCAATTGAGCATTCTCTATTAGTGGGCTCCACTAAGAGTTGCATGAAGGTCTAGCCCATATTTTCCATGAAGCTACACGTTGAGTAGGGAGTCTTGGGGAGGGAATCTTTAGCTTGCATGCTATAAGAAACTCCTCATTAAGTTGAGTCAATAAATTATAAGTTATGGGTGTTACACTTTTAATTTGCAAAGCAAAGTGTAACCACCCATCATGAAGGGAGAGTAGGCGTGACATTGAGTGCTTGGGGCTGACTTCAATTGCTTCATGGTGAGTTATGAGTGTCTTGGTGGCTGCCTCCAATTGTTTGAGTGTTACACTTTTAATTTGACAAACAAAGTGTAACCCACCCATGAAGAACAAGTGGTAGGCGTGACATTGAGTGTCTTGGGGCTGAATTCAATTGCTTGATGG
The DNA here is from genome assembly GCA_039655645.1 of Ammopiptanthus mongolicus. Taxonomy (NCBI): domain Eukaryota; kingdom Viridiplantae; phylum Streptophyta; class Magnoliopsida; order Fabales; family Fabaceae; genus Ammopiptanthus; species Ammopiptanthus mongolicus. The sequence continues at coordinate 59,219,417 of CM077346.1, read as the reverse complement.
TGAGTTATGAGTGCTTGATGGGCTGCCTTCAATTGTTTGAGTGTTACACTTTTAATTTGACAAACAAAGTGTAACCACCCATGAAGAAGGAAGGGTAGGCGTTTATGAATGGGCTTGGGGGCTGAATTGATTTTGTTTTAGTGGTCATCAAGTTAGGAATTAGGCCATTCAAAGTGGGGGTTATGCCTTGTCTTTGGATGCCAAGAGTTGGATGACTATTATATGTATGCACCTAAAACCTTGAGAAATACAACTTTGAAGTTATTTTGGATCAAATTCCATTGAGTGAGAATTGTTTCTCCTAGGTTCTTGGTTGAACCAAACTTAGTTCTTATCAAGAATCCAAGATTCTTGTGGCGAACATCACTTGGCTTATCAAACCTTCTTGGTTTGTGGCGCCTCATCATATCTTTCTTTCCATTTTCTTGTTTTCTTCACTTTTATGTTGTTTCATTTGTATCCATAAGAAGAGCACGAATTGTAATGCTTTGAATTCAACCAAACGATCTTCAAAAGGCAACCTCACCATTTGGTTGTCATCAAGTGGTATCAAAGCTTAGGCTTTGGTTGAAATTTTGTTTGTGTTCTTGATTCTATTTTTCTTCTTCATCTTCTACTCTTTCTTCTTTTCTTTCCAAAAACCAAAACAAAAGTTACTTTGATCTTTTCTTGAAGGGAAAATTCGTGGTTGTTGTGTATTGCTCCAAAAACAAAGTTTTCAAGAGTAATTCTCTTCAACAAGTTATAAAAAAAAAAAAAAGAAATTCGTGTAAAAAAAAAAAAAAAAAAAAGAAGAGAAAGTTTCACTTGAGCAATTTGTGTCTTGAATATTATTCCCTTCTTCCATTGTTTCTTATTTGTAAACCTTTTCTTTTCTAGCCTTTGTTCTTCGTTTTTTCTTGTTTTGATAAGTTTTGTGAGTTTTGTTACTTGAATTTTGGTATTTTTGTGTTTTGTGTTTGATTCCTCTAGGAACTAAAGGAGAACATTTGAGAGAAAAAAGGCAAGAGTGCAAATTTACTTCTTGTTTGGAAAAAGCCAAAAGAGTGAAATTCATTTGTGTGACAAGTGAGGGAGTGTAGTGAGGAAACATAAATCATGGCAAACCATGAAGATGGTCCACCACTTTCACCAAGGTCCGCGGTCCTTTTTGTACGAATGACTACTCAAATGCAAGCCCTTCAAAGGCAAATGGAGGCAATGCAAACCAACTATGGTCAACAACTTGCCAACCTTCAAAATGATGAGTCTAGTGGCAATGAAAGTGAAAGAGGAAGGCCTAGAGGAGGAAGGCATAGAGGAGGAGGACATAGAGGAAGGAGGCGTGATGAAAGGCTTGAGGGGGTCAAAATCAAAATCCGGAGGCTTACTTGGAGTGGGAGCTAAAGATAGAACAAGTCTTTGATTGTAATTCTTACAATGAAGGCAAGAAGGTGAAAGTAGCCGCCCTTGAGTTCAAAGAGTATGCCCTTGTGTGGTGGGACCAATTACAAAAAAAGAGGAGGAGACTTGGAGGGGAGCCTATGGACACTTGGGAGGAGATGAAGTATGTCATGAGGAAGAGGTTTGTCCCAAATCATTACCAAAGGGACATTCACAACAAATTGCAAAGATTTACCCAAGGGACCAAGAGTGTAGATGAATATTTCAAGGAGATGGAGTTGGCCTTACTTAGGTCAAATTTTCAAGAAGATAGGGAGACTACCATGGCAAGATTCTTACATGGCTTGAATCAAGATATTCAAGACGTAGTAGAATTACAAAATTATGTGGAGCTTGAAGATTTGGTGCAACAAGCAATCAAGGTGGAGCAACAAATTAAGAGGAGGAAGTTCAAATATTCTTCGTCTTCTTCTTCAAAGTTTCCATCATCAAATTGGAATGACAAGCAAAAGAAGGAGGGTGCACCAACCAAAGAAGCCGTGAGCACCTCTCAAGGCAAGAAACCAATGGAGACAACCACTAGTAGCCGTGAAGTAAAGTGTTTCAAATGCCTTGGCCATGAATGGTGAAGTAGTATCACAATCCGAGGCTTCAAGTGGGGAGGAAAGTGAAGAAGATGTGTTCATGCCGGATGGTGATTTACTTATGGTAAGGAGGCTATTGGGGAGTCAAGTGAAAGAACATGAAGCAAGCCAAAGGGATTATATCTTTCATTCTAGATGCCTAATTCAAGGAAAGGTATGCTCTTTAATTATTGATGGAGGAAGTTGTGCCAATGTTGTAAGTACTAGATTAGTGTCAAAACTAAATCTTGTAGCTAAAGCACATCCAAGACCATATAGGCTTCAATGGTTAAGTGAGGTAGGAGAAATGGTGGTGAACAAACAAGTGGAGGTCCCATTCTCAATTGGGAAGTATGAGGATAGTGTTCTTTGTGATGTGGTGCCTATGGAGGCAAGCCACTTGTTGTTGGGAAGGCCTTGGCAATATGATAAAAAGGCCATCCATGATGGGTTCTCAAATAAGTATACTCTCATGTATCAAGACCGAAAGGTCATACTTTCTCCTTTGTCTCCAAAGCAAGTTAGTGAGGATCAAATAAAAGTGAGAGAAAAGAGAGAGCAAGAGAGAAAAGAAAAAGAGGTTGAAAAAGAAAGTGAGAAAAAGAGTGAAGAAAAATAAAAAAAAAATCATGAGAAAAAAGAAGTGAAAAATAGAGTGGAAAAAGAGAGTAAAAAGAGCTTTCTTGCAACAAAGAGTGAGGTGAAGAGTGCCTTAATTTCAAGGCAGCCCCTATACATACTTTATTGTAAGGAATTTTGTTTAAATACTAACATTCCTAATGATAATTCTTTGTCTAGTGGTGTCAAAAATCTTCTGCAGGAATTTGATGATGTTTTTCCTAAGGAAGTGCCACATGGCCTTCCCCCTCTTAGAGGAATTGAGCATCACATTGACCTCATTCCGGGTGCATCACTGCCAATAGGCCAGCCTATAGGAGCAATCCACAAGAGACTAAAGAGATCCAAACACAAGTGGAGGAGTTGATACAAAAAGGTTGGGTGCAAGAAAGTTTGAGTCCATGTGCTGTCCCGGTAATTTTAGTGCCAAAGAAAGATGGGACTGGGAGGATGTGCACGGATTGTAGGGCCGCGAACAACATCACAATTAAGTATAGACATCCTATCCCTAGACTTGATGATTTGCTTGATGAATTGCATGGTGCTTGTGTTTTTTTCTAAAATTGATTTGAAAAGTGGGTACCATCAAATTAGAATAAGGGAAGGGGATGAATGGAAAACTGCCTTTAAATCTAAATATGGTTTGTATGAATGCTTGGTAATGCCTTTTGGTTTAACAAATGCACCTAGCACTTTTATGAGGCTTATGAACCATGTTTTGAGGGAATTTTTGGGCAAGTTTGTTGTGGTGTATTTTGATGACATCTTGATATATAGCAAAAACTTAGATGAACATCATGAACATTTAAGGGCTGTCTTGCTTGTATTAAGAAAATAAAAATTGTATGCTAATTTGGAAAAGTGTACTTTTTGTGTGGACCATGTGATTTTTCTTTGATTTGTGATAAATGCTAAAGGGGTCCATGTTGACAAAGAGAAAATTAAGGCCATTCAAGATTGGCCAACTCCCAAAAATGTGAGTGATGTGAGGAGTTTTCATGGCTTGGCCAGTTTTTATAGGAGGTTTGTTAAGGACTTCAGCACCTTGGCTGCACCTCTTAATGAAATTGTAAAAAAAAATGTTGGGTTTAAATGGGGGGAGAAGCAAGAACATGCTTTCAAAGAACTAAAGGAAAAGCTCACCCATGCACCAATACTTGTTTTGCCTAATTTTGCTAAATCTTTTGAGATTGAATGTGATGCTTCAAATGTTGGTGTTGGGGCTGTTTTGATGCAAGAGGGGCATCCAATTGCTTATTTTAGTGAGAAATTAAGTGGAGCTTCCCTTAATTATCCCACCTATGATAAGGAATTGTATGCCTTAGTAAGAGCTTTGCAAACTTGGCAACACTATCTTTTGCCCAAAGAATTTGTCATTCATAGTGACCATGAGTCTTTGAAATATTTGAAAGGGCAAGGAAAGTTAAATAAAAGACATGCAAAGTGGGTTGAATTTCTTGAATAATTTCCATATGTGGTGAAACACAAAAAGGGTAAGACCAATGTTGTTGCAGATGCACTTTCAAGAAGGTATTCTTTACTTTCTACCCTTGAGACAAAGTTGTTGGGTCTTGAATGCATTAAGGAATTGTATGAGCATGATAAGGAATTTTCTCATATCTATGCTAATTGTGTGCATTCGTCTCAAAATGGATATTTTAGGCACCAAGGATTTTTGTCCAAAGAAAAGCGTTTATGTGTGCCTAAAAGCTCTATAAGGGAGTTGCTCTTAAAAGAGGCGCATGAAGGGGGATTAATGGGGCACTTTGGGGTCCAAAAGACTTTAGACATGTTGCATGAACATTTTCATTGGCCTCACATGAAGCATGATATGCAAAAATATTGTGAAAAATGCATTGTATGTAAAAAGTCAAAATCTAAAGTGATGCCCCATGGACTTTATACTCCTTTACCTATTCCTGACTCTCCTTGGATAGACTTATCTATGGATTTTGTTGTGGGATTGCCTAGGTCAAGGAATGGTAAAGATTCTATTTTTGTTGTGGTGGATAGGTTCTCTAAAATGGCACATTTTATTCCATGTAAAAAAGTTGATGATGCTTGTCATGTGGCGGACTTATTTTTTAGGGAAGTGGTGAGACTTCATGATATGAGCCCACTAAGGAACATGGACCAAGAAGCACTACAAAGACTTGGTGGGCCTATGACAAGATCAAGAGCTAAAAAAGCCCAAAAAGTTCTAGGACAAATGGTGGTGTTTTTAATGGAAGCAAGCCCAAGTGCAAGTCATGAAGACTTGGAGCCCAAGTTGGTGACTTAGCTCATCCAATTAGAGGATCCATGAAGAGTGGGGCGTGCACCATGAAGAGAAGGCCCAATTAGTTGTTTTTATTTCAATTCAATAAGTGTAATGGGTTATGTGAGTGGATCCAATTTTGGTCACTTTGTTAGTGGGCTACACTAGGAGAGTTGCATGATGGTCTAGTCCATTTTCTTGCCCATGGTTTACACGAATTTTAGAGGGTCTTGGAGGAGGGAATCTTTGGCTTGCATGCTATAAGAAACTCCTCATTTAGTAGAGTGAATAAATTGTAAGTTATGGGTGTTACACTTTTAATTTGAAAAGCAAGTGTAACCACCCATAATTATGAGATGCTAGGCGTGATAATTAGGGGGTTTTTGGCTGACTTAAATTGTTGGTGGCTATTTAAGTTAGGTTTTAAGCTGGTCTTTAGTGTCATGAATCAAGCTAATAATGTGGGAGTTTAAGTTTGTCCTAGGATTCTATGTGTGGGGCGTAAAACTCAAATGGGGGCTGAATAGAATAGGTTGTAACTTGTGCTAGGAGGCATGAAGGGGCTGATTGAAATAGGCCACTTATTGTTGTCATCAATCCACCAATTAGTGGCATATTCATGATAGTTATTAGGGGGGTTAGGGAATCTTATGATGACTTGTGTAAGCCAACTCTTGGCAGCCCCAATTCCTATATGTATGCGCCTTCTAAGATGAAATAGAGAACTTGGATGTTGAATTTGGATTAATTCCATTTGTGAGAGTATTGTTCTCATAGTTCTTGGTTGAACCAAGCTTAGTTCTTATCAAGAATCCAAGATTCTTGTGGCGAACATCACTTGGCTTATCAAACCTTCTTGGTTTGTGGCGCCTCATCATTTCTTTCTTCACCATTTTCTTGTTTTCTTCACTTTTATGTTGCTTCAATTTGTTCATTAAGAAGAACACGAAATTAACTCTCTTTGAATTCAACCAAACGATCGTCAAAAGGCAACCTCACCATTTGGTTGTCATCAAGTGGTATCAAAGCTTAGGCTTTGGTTGAAATTTTGTTTGTGTTCTTAATTCTATTTTTTTCTTCATCTTCTACACTTTCTTCTTTTCTTTCCAAAAACCAAAACAAAAGTTACTTTGATCTTTTCTTGAAGGGAAAATTCGTGGTTGTTGTGTATTGCTCCGAAAACAAAGTTTTCAAGAGTAATTCTCTTCAACAAGTTATAAAAAAAAAAAAAAATCGTGTAAAAAAAAAAACAAAAAAAAGAAGAGAAAGTTTCACTTGAGCAATTTGTGTCTTGAAAATTATTCCCTTCTGCCATTGTTTCTTATTTGTAAACCTTTTCTTTTCTAGCCTTTTGTTCTTCGTTTTTCCATGTTTTGATAAGTTTTGTGATTTTTGTTACTTGAATTTTGGTGTTTTTGTGTTTTGTGTTTGATTCCTCTAAGAACTAAAGGAGAACATTTGAGAGGAAAAAGGCAAGAGTGGAAATTTACTTCTTGTGTGGAAAAAGCCAAAAGAGTGAAATTCATTTGTGTGACAAGTAAGGGAGTGTAGTGAGGAAACATAAATCATGGCAAACAATGAAGATGGTCCACCACCTTCACCAAGGTCCGCGGTCATTCTTGCACGAATGAATACTCAAATGCAAGCCCTTCAAAGGCAAATGGAGACAATGCAAGCCAACTATGATCAACAACTTGCCAACCTTCAAAATGATGAGTCTAGTGGCAATGAAAGTGAAAGAGGAAGGCCTAGAGGAGGAAGACATAGAGGAGGAGGACATAGGGGAATGAGGCATGATGAAAGGCTTGAAGGGGTTAAAATCAAAGTTCCACCCTTTCTTGGGAAGAATGATCCGGAGGCTTACTTGGAGTGGGAGTTTAAAATAGAACAAGTTTTTTATTGTAATTCTTACAATGAAAGCAAGAAGGTGAAAGTAGCCGCCCTTGAGTTAAAAGAATATGCCCTTGTGTGGTGGGACCAATTACAAAAAGAAAGGAGGAGACATGGAGGAGCGATCATAGACACTTGGGAGGAGATGAAGTATGTCATGAGAAAGAGATTTGTCCCAAATCATTATCAAAGGGACATTCACAACAAATTGCATAGACTTACCCAAGGGAGCAAAAGTGTAGATGAATACTACAAGGAGATGGAGTTGGCCTTACTTAGGTCCAATTTTCAAGAAGATAAGGAGGCTACCATGGCAAGATTCTTCCATGGCTTGAATCAAGATATTCAAGACATAGTGGGATTACAAAATTATGTGGAGCTTGAGGATTTGGTACAACAAGCAATCAAGGTGGAGCAACAAATTAAGAGGAGGAAGTTCAAATATTCTTCTTCTTCTTCTTCAAAATTTCCATCATCAAAATCTTCCTTATCTCCAAAGCAAGTTAGTGAGGATCAAATAAAAATGAGAGAAAAGAGAGAGCAAGAGAGAAAAGAAAAAGAGAGTGAAAAAGAAATTGAGAAAAAGAGTGAAGAAAAAATAAAAAAAAAATCATGAGAAAAAGGAAGTGAAAAAGCGAGTGGAAAAAGGGAGTAAAGAGAGTTTTCTTGCAACAAAAAGTGAGGTGAAAAGTGCATTGGTCTCAAGGCAGCCCCTATACATGCTCTATGGTAGGGAATTTTGTTTGAATGCTAATGCTCCTAATGAACTCTTTTTGCCTAGTAGTGTTGAAAATCTTTTACAGGAATTTGGTGATGTGTTTCCAAAGGTTCCTCAAAAGGATGCTTGCAAGGCTATTTTGGGTCTTGAAGAAATTGAATCAAGTGAAACGCTTATCGGTTTAACCCTTTGCATATTTAAGCCTTCCACTTCTTTAATTAATATATTTCTTGTTAAATTGTTTGGGAAGTGCTTTCCTCCTATGCTTGCTAGATTTGCAAATTTGCATGTTAAAATGCCTAATTTGTGTTATCTGCGTAAATCTAGTTTAAGTGTTGAAACCGTTAGGCATGATGTGTTTAAGACAAACTATTCTTCTACACTTGATTTGAGGATTAGGAGTCAAGACTTGAATGAATCCCTTGAGAAGTGTGTTGTTGTGCTTTCTAATGATCACTTGGTTCATGACAACAATTTGAAAGTTTGTGTTGAATTTCTAAGAGAAGGCTTGTTTGCTAACTTGGCCACTTACTCTTTTATCCAAAATAAAGTTAGCTTTTTGAGGTTTGTTATGAGCACTAAAGGTTTGCATGTGGCATTAATTGATGGGTTCACTACTACACCCCTTCATACTCTACCTATTCTTGTGAATTCTTCTAAGCTTCCATATGATGCTCCTGATGTGTTTGAGGGGCTTGTTTTGTCTCAAAAAGAGCCGTACTTTGTTTGTGATGAGGAGAATATTAATAAGGTTCAATTTGCCTTGGAGTCTTTGCAAAGACAATGTACTTTCCTTTTTGTCACCAAGATCAAGCCTAGGATGGTACATTTGGTCATATATGTCAACTCATGGAGGTATAACTTTGTCCTTACCTTTAAAATTCCCTACCTTGGCTACGAATGTCTTGGGATGTTGGTTGTACAAGATGAACATGTTTGTCACCTACTTGCTACAATGGGAGATTTCTCTCAATTTCCATTTGACCCCGGTGGAAGGGTTGACATTGTTCTTCATGTAATTGATTTTTTCTTTTCTTCATGTAGGTTATGAAGGAGGTGAATTCAAGGTCGAATTCATTTAAAGAAGGAGGGTATGATATGAACCCACTAAGGAACATGGACCTAGAAGCACTACAAAGACTTGGTGGGCCTATGACAAGATCAAGAGCTAAAAAAGCCCAAAAAGTTCTAGGACAAATGGTGGTGTTTTAAATGGAAGCAAGCCCAAGTGCAAGTCATGAAGACTTGGAGCCCAAGTTGGTGACTTAGCTCATCGAATTAGAGGATCCATGAAGAGTGGGGCATGCACCATGAAGAGAAGGCCCAATTAGTTGTTTTTATTTCAATTCAATAAGTGTAATGGGTTATGTGAGTGGATCCAATTTTGATCACTTTGTTAGTGGGCTACACTAGGAGAGTTGCATGATGGTCTAGTCCATTTTCTTGCCCATGGTTTACACGAATTTTAGAGGGTCTTGGAGGAGGGAATCTTTGGCTTGCATGCTATAAGAAACTCCTCATTTAGTAGAGTGAATAAATTGTAAGTTATGGGTGTTACACTTTTAATTTGAAAAGCAAGTGTAACCACCCATAATTATGAGATGCTAGGCGTGATAATTAGGGGGTTTTTGGCTGACTTAAATTGTTGGTGGCTATTTAAGTTAGGTTTTAAGTTGGTCTTTAGTGTCATGAATCAAGCTAATAATGTGGGAGTTTAAGTTTGTCCTAGGATTCTATGTGTGGGGCGTAAAACTCAAATGGGGGCTGAATAGAATAGGTTGTAACTTGTGCTAGGAGGCATGAAGGGGCTGATTGAAATAGGCCACTTATTGTTGTCATCAATCCACCAATTAGTGGCATATTCATGATAGTTATTAGGGGGGTTAGGGAATCTTATGATGACTTGTGTAAGCCAACTCTTGGCAGCCCCAATTCCTATATGTATGCGCCTTCTAAGATGAAATAGAGAACTTGGATGTTGAATTTGGATTAATTCCATTTGTGAGAGTATTGTTCTTATAGTTCTTGGTTGAACCAAGCTTAGTTCTTATCAAGAATCCAAGATTCTTGTGGCGAACATCACTTGGCTTATCAAACCTTCTTGGTTTGTGGCGCCTCATCATTTCTTTCTTCACCATTTTCTTGTTTTCTTCACTTTTATGTTGCTACAATTTGTTCATTAAGAAGAACACGAAATTAACTCTCTTTGAATTTAACAAAACGATCGTCAAAAGGCAACCTCACCATTTGGTTGTCATCACTTCATGGTCTCCCAAGGAGTATTGTTATGATCCAAAGTGGATCTATTGAATGTAGGATCGTTCTAGGAGAATTGATCCGAAATTGAAGTGAAAATTCAAACTAAAAATTGGAGGGAAATCCAAACTTGTTCATTTTTTATGATCGTGAGGAAAATTGAGAGAACTAGCTCCACCTCAAGCCAAAGCTTGATCATCAAATCACAAGAATCATGGATCCACAATTCCTAAGCAACATAAAGCTAAAATGCGTAAATCCTAAGATAAGCCTAAGGCTTTAGGCGTGAGGCAACATGAAATTCAAAAAGAAAGGGAAAAGATGAAGGGGAAGGGAAATGGAAGAAAGCGCCACAACTCCATGGATTAGATGGAGTGATAAGCTCAAGGAAGATCCGCCACAAGAGTAGGGAGCTCTTGATGAGAATCACAAGGTTCTACTCTAGAACCTTCAAGAGGAGACTCTCTCTCTCAACTCTCTCTAAATTCTCAATGTGAGAAAAATTCTAAACTTTCAATTATGATTCAAAATGAGTACAAGGAGGTATTTATATGGCTCCTAACTTCCTTA